>CAIGRS010220904.1:0-12853 GCA_903798395.1 Fraxinus floribunda | reverse complement strand
AACGGAGCATTATTAGTACTATATTAGAAGACAGAGGTCTACAGGGAGGAGAACCGTCGAATGTCTGGTCTAAGTGTGTATAAGTTGTAGCCGCATCCGAATTTACTTGGATGGCGAACTAGGGGAGAAGGCCGCCACTCCTTGGGCGAAACATTAACTCAAATAGTTAATATCCAATCTTAAGAGAAAAAAATACACAACTTCATGTTCTACTTTACATTTTCGCGGGAATTAAAGAAGTAAGTACTACAATTTATATCTAAATTTGGAGCTTATAAAAAATTTGAATGAAGAATTTGCATGATCGACCATCTTAATTAGCACCCCCTCCCCCTCTAATTTTCCTTTTTCTTGATTTGTTAATAATTTATCTTTTCATATAAAAAATAAAAAATAAAAAAATCATCCATATAATGCATGTATAAATTTTATATTCAAATACTATCTTTTCAAGATATAGATACTAAAAAATAGTAGAATGATATTAATCGTGATCGTGACATCAATGAAATAAAAGATAACATGCCCATGCCTTTATATTTGACTTTTCATTCTCTCTAGACCTCATCCTACATATACAAAGAAGAAATATTATGACTAATTTATGCTTTAATTATTAATAATAAGCCTTTTTAAACCAAAAACTCAAATTGAGCCTCACAGGATTTTTGTCTTGTGTATTTATAAGCATCGGTATCATCTTTTATTGCGTGTTCCTTCTCTGTAATCACATTCATATAACTTTTGAGAACTTTTTACCAGATAATTATATTATATTTTATACAATCTATCCATGTTAGTCGCCTATCTAACTCCGATCCATAGGAGGCGAATGGAAACAAGTCATTCCTCTAAGGGTCCGTTTGATTGAAGGACAGAAAATGGGTGGAAAGAAAATGTTTTACAGGGAAAAGATTTTCCTATAAAATGTTTTACTAGGAATTGTAATTAAGTGTGTTTGATTTGTATAATTTTCCACCCGAAATATTTTTAAAAGTTTGGATCTTTTTGTTCACGTTTGACTTTATTTTACATGAAAATTGTCCATTGAAATGAATTTTTTTTTACAATTGGTTATGAAATTTGTTAACATTGCAAAAAAATAAAAATAAAAAATTTTGCTCGAAAACTATTTTTATCAAAGTTTAGTGTTCGTTTGACATGAAAATTGTCCATTAAAATGATTTTTTTTTTTTTTTTTTCACAATTGGTTATGAAATTTGTTAATTGTAAAAAAAAAAAAAAAAAAAATTCCAGTTTTTTATTTCAAAAACTTAGGGTCCGTTTGATTGCAATGGTGGAAAATGAGTGGAAAGAAAATGAATTCCAGATAAAATAATTGTCTAGAAATTGTTTTCCTGAGAATTGTTAATTAAGTGTGTTTGATTGGTATAATTTCTCACTTGAAAAATTTTAAAATTTTTGGATCTACTTGTTCACGTTTGAGTTTATTTTATATGGAAATTGCTCATTAAAGGTTTTTTTTTTTTACACAATTGGTTATGAAATTTGTTAATTGTAAAAAAAAATAAAAAAATAATAACAATCGGCAGAACCTAGAAAAAGTTTTCCCACCTTTCCACCATTTCAAAGAAAAAAGTGGGGGAGAGGGAAAAAAATTTCTTGGGAAAAATTTACCATCAAACACCACTTTTATATGGAAAAAGAAAATATTTTCCATTTTTCATGGAAAATTTTGCAAATCAAACGGACCCTAAAAGTCTAAGGGTATGTTTGATAGCATAAAATTTCATAGAAAATGTCACTTCCGAGGAAAACGAATTCCACTTTGACCGTTTGATTGCAACGTGAAAATGAAAATCGAATTTTAAGGTACAACAACTTTAAGTTGCATTTTCTTTGTTTTCATGGAAAACAAATTTCTATAGGTTTGGTAGATTTTTATTTTCCAACTAACATGAAATTTGAATTCCTTTCCACATTTACCTGTCAAATGGACCCTAACTGTTTGACAAAAAGAAACAAGCAATGACAAAAAGACTTTAAAATGAAGTACTTTAATCAACAAGAGTTCAAATTGGTATCGTAACAAGTGATTTGCTTCTCAAAATCTGCTGCTAAGTGGTACATATTCTTCTGTAATAAAACTTTTAAAAATTTACTTAAGGCTTCTTATTCTTTGACAATTAGATGTTATAAACATGCCATTTTTGCTTTTAAATTTTGCAAAAACTAGTACTCAAATTTAAATTATCATGATATAGGCTCTTTCGAACTTCCATCCACTTGAATAATATATATGTAGTGGTAATTACTAATTATATTCATACCATAACTTTACATAAATGTACTATAATTTCATTTATTAAAGGTCCTTAACCTTTATTTATTACCGTACTTATATTTTTAACCTTTTCATCTCATTTTTGTCGTCAATATTCCATTAACTAATACATTTTTTTTTATCTCCGATGATCATTTTTGTCCAAAAATTATGTTAGCGTATTTTGAAATAGGACAAAAATTTTAGTCGCACTTTTGTATTTATTATTTTTTTCTGTTTATTTAAAAATACGGGAGACAAATCTTTTTATGCCCTCTTAATATAAATTTTTAGCGAAACTCGTTATCAGAGACAATATGTGCTAATTAATGAAATGTTGAAGATAAGAGCGAGAAAAGTCAACATAAATATGAAAATAAGGAAAATTTATGGATTAGCAATTAAAACATGGTGCGCCTATAACAAATTGTGGTGAATTAAGGCACGGGGTCTAAAATTCACAAATTTAAATAGATTTAGAATCAAAAACTTCGTGTTTGAAGGTTAGAGACCTACAAACATACCACTTGAAAGGTTGGGGAGCCCAACTCTAATTTACCCAAAAAATATTATCTCATGTACTTATAAGCATTGTTCAAATTAAATTATTGGGAATTCAGATGTATAGCCATAACTTAAAGTGCATTTTAAAAAATGGCCACTTTTCAAAACCTATGTAAATATGGTAATTTTTAATGTAAATAGACAAAAACAACTTTCATAGAAATTTCATTAGCTGTTTTATTCACACCACAATTTTTATTAGTAGCATCACATTTTAATTTCACTTAAGATCCTCAACATTTGTCCATACTTCTTTTCCATCGAATTCTTATTTTCAACATTCTATTAATAAACAAAGCTTGTCTTTGATGATGATTTCACTTAATATATATATTGTTTTAAAATGAGAATTTTTTTTACAACACTTTTGTCTATACTATGTTTTTAAAAAAAATATGATTGAAAAATAAGTTATATTGTGTTTCTGAACGGACTTCTTTCGCAGAAACTAGTATAAAATATGAGATATGCTAATTAACAAAATTTTGAAGACGAGTGCGTAAAAAGAAGAAAAAAAAAAGGTTTAAGATAAAAGGATTATAGTAAACAAACAATGACAAACTTAAATGAAATTAAAATGTGATGTAATAAATAAAAAAATGTATTGTGAATAATTACCCATTTCATTAACTTTTACAAATATGACCATCTCAGTTTGGTTTGGATTAAAATCCAATTAAAATATCAAGTCAAAGTTAACAATTAATTTTAACCATATATTTCATTGGACCCACAACTTTTACACCACACTTTTCATTAACTTTTATCAAAATTTACTAAAAATTTAATTTTAATATCTACCAATTTGGGAATGTACCAAACCCCTACTCACACTCATATCCTCACACCCATCGTTGCCGTCATTACAAGCACTAACAGTAACCAAAAATCTTCTTCAAGTAACAAACAATCTGTTGCTGTGCTTGCGCCGACAATGACCAAAAATTGTCTTCAACAAATCAACAACAACTACTACTCTCCACAATGTTAAAACAAGGCTTCGTTTTTGCAGGTTTTCTATCCTTCCCCAATTTTGTCTATAATGTTGTGATGAGAGTTGAGAGGCAAGATTGCAGATTTATCCCATGATATTGGAGTGCTAAGAAGCCATCTAGTAGATATTCAGGATGAGGTCGCAACACTTTGAGGCGATATAGTAGGTAGATGAGGGGGCGACAGAGAGGGGGGTCACCCACTGTTGTGCACAGAAGAAGGTACATTAGAATCATTATTGATAGTGGAGTGGAAGGGGATGGCCTCGATGGGGATGGGAGAGGTGGCGGGGATGAGAGAACGGAGGGGGTGGCTTCGATGAATAGATGATGGAGGAAGTGGCCCCTGGGTGGAGAGGGGCGGTCCCCAGGGCTAAGGGATGGTACTGATGACGGAGGAAGTGGTGAGCCTCAAGGTGAAGGGGGTAGTGGTCCTTAGGGCGGAGGATGTGCCTGGGACGAAGGGGGTGGCATATGAGGAGATGACGCCCGTCGTGATAGAAGGTAAGAAGCGTGCTGTTAACGTGCTGGAGCCGGTGGTCTGCAAGAGGTCGAGATTGTCGTCACAGTACGTTGTTTCTCCTTCACGGCTAAGGCAAAGAGGAGGATGTTTGTCGATGTGACGTACCCCAATCTTTTTCGAGAGGTGAACCATGCTAGTGAAAAACGTTCGAGATAGAGTGGAAAAGAATTATGTCCGGGTATGTATTTTATGATTTTAGTTTAGTACGCTACACTAGCTGATCTATGCTTCTTGTAACATTTTTTCTTATTATTTTTTCAGAGCTAGCCACACGATAACTCAAAGGATGATTCCAGATGCTTATAAATGGTTTCATTTTGATTTTTAGGTCCATCAACCAAAACTTAAGTCCCATTTTTAATAAAAAAGTCCATTTCATCATTCATAGCCTCTTTCTAGAATTTTGAGTTAGAATATTTAATAGCATCATCAAAAGTATTTAGAATTCAAGGAGTCAAGAGCAGAAAAAAGGTAACAAATTCATCAGTATTGAATCTAGTGGAGGGTCTTATATATCTCATCTCTTTGTCTCTAGTTAATTGATAATCAGCAAGAGTGGGGTCAGCAAATTCAATTTCATTTTCAGATTCAGTTTGCTCAGGCATTACGACTTCGAGAGGTTGGCTCATCAACGATGTAAGTGTAATATCATAATTCTTATTTATTATGTACACATAACTTTTTGTTTATTAAATGAAATAACTCCCTATTTTATTGGCGTCTCCTATTGTAGTATATCGATCTTGTTATGGACTTGTTACATGATCAGGCTAAAAGATATTCGAGATCATTTGACATTCTTGATCGAGTAATATTGAGCATCAAGTTCTTACGTGCCGTTACCATTGAGTATCTATCGCTCCAAATTATGGGTAACGAGTACATGATGCTCGAATATATACTCTAGTGGGTCATAGGGAGGTGGGCGAGTGTCAGGGAAAAGTCTGGGAGAGTTGTACGCATATGTACATTCTAGTGATGGTGAATCATCACTATTTTGTTGTGGAGATCGTTTTTGCTGATTCCACTATATATGTGTACGACTCTGATTATACCTATCTAACATAGGGTCAGCTCGAGCTTAACCTAGAGCTAGTGGTTATGATCTTTCCTTTGGTAGTTAGACGAGCAGAGGTGATTGTGTAGTACAGACTATCCATCATGAGGGACACGAAGACTGCAAGACAGTCGGAATCGTAAGTATTTATAATTTACTTAATTTGAAAATTTAGTTTTTAGCTACACAGCATCGAACTAACACATTATTATTTAACTGCAGGAGCGATTGTCGTATGTTCACAATAAAGTATATAGAATCTTGAGTATAGTACATAAGGTTGATATAATCAACCAATCCTGAATACAAAATTGGAGGAATAAGTTAGCGGCGATTTATATGAATTCAATTGTGATCCGTAAATATTGTATATTTAATTTTGAAATAATTGTAAATATTGTTTATTTAATTGTGAAATAATAATTGTAAATATTGTAAAAAAATGTAAATTTGTTCATTTGACGGCGATAGCATTACATATTCGTCTAATTGTCACTTAGAAGAATCTGACTTGTACAAAAGTGGCGAGTGTGCCATGTTTCTCTGCAATTCAACTTCGAGTGGCAACAAACTATTAAGTGAGAGAATATAATCAAGAACTTCCCACTCTATTTCATTTGATAGAGGAAATATAATCTCAACATATGCTATTCTCCAATAACCACCCCTGCAATAAGAAGAGTATAAGGTTCTCACTGCAAAACCTCTATACAAAGCCACCGTGACTGCATGCTCACATGAAAAACTATCTAACTGAAACAAGTGCATGTGTTATTAGTCAAATCCACCACGTATGTCATATTACATGCAAATTTTACGGAGAAGCGCAACTCATCTAGTGGTTCCATATTCAACTTTCTCGCAACCTCTGCAGCCTTAAAGAGTTTATTCTCTTGAACCGGGGTTAACACGTTCATGCAACTCTGTAATTCCACATGTTGGTCGTGAAACCACTACTGCGACTTGTTATGAATGTTCCCAATCATTGCGGTTATTAGTAACTCTCGATCCTTCTTGAATAATCATTGAGAGACTCTGCATTAGTTGACGTCATCATATTGTATCGACATCCTGGAAAATGTGACCGGGCTTAATGTTCAATCCTTATTTTTGTTAGATACTCTCATGTCGGGAATGATTTACTTTCTATTTCAACCATGAACATATTAACTCTGCAACATTGTAAGCTTCTGCCGCTCTCCTGAACAATGAAATGATGCCGTTACCTCCATACCATTCTTCAAGTTGCCTTGTATATGGTATATACAATACCCAAGATGTGCCTCGGGAAAAACTTCAGCGATATAATTTATTATAGATGATCCCCGATTAGTTACAAAGGGAAGGTCCTTGACTTCCCCAATTACTTCCCTCAACTTTGTGAAAAACCAACGCATCGACATATTATTCTCACTATCGAATATGCCAAATGCAAGAGGGTAAATTTGAACATTGACATCTTGACATATATCAATAATTAACTTGCCTATATATATAGCTTTCAGAGTTGTACCATCGACTAGAATTAGGGGTCGCATCACATTTCGAAATCCCCGAATGCATTGTCCAAGAGCCATGACGAAAAACTTAAAATAGTTCTCGTCCTCCATCTCAATAAAAAATGTGGAGCCATGTTTAGTTCTCCATGTTATTGCAATATTTGACCAATTTAGCATAACTCTTCTCGACCAACCCATTAAATCCTTCAACGCCCATTCTTTAGCATTTCAGGCCTTCTGTAGCTCTTGACCACTCCGTACTCTCAACGAACGTCGTTAATGATGTTCGAAGGTCTGTTCATCCATGGGTCCTAATATTTGTGCATTATCTGTCGATCAATAAAACATGCTTGGGCATGCCCGTGACCATTTCGACGAGTTCCCACTTCGTCAGTATATTCCCGTGTATACTTACAAACTATAAATAACTCATTCGTGTCCATTTTCGTCGCTCACAAACGCCAACAAAAACTGTCAACAATGACTTGTTTGATTTCTTCATTTTGAACTCAAAGTTATATTTCGATGTAATCTGGTGCACAACTTCCTGCAATCTTTCTTTGTTTCAAATAGTTGCTCGGCATTCAAATCCTTATAATTGGGAACCACACATGAAGAATTAAGTGAGAGTCTACTTGATCCAACCCTTGAGCTCCTACCCCACTCATGTCTCCGATGAGATAAAACAATCAAATTCTCATTTGTAAATTCATTTTCATTCTCTGTCGTTGTCACAAACTACTAACGAAATTGTGTGTGTAATAGCGAGATCACGATGAGGAACAACTGTGTCAGAATAAACAAATCTTCCTTACGAGCTATCTTCGTTGTGTCCCAGAAATCATTGGCATTGTGATCCCCTCCATCTGAATCTTCGTGTTTAACTTCAACAACATTCTTTCTCACTAAAGCCACGAAAAGAAGAGTTGTGTGTATTTTGTTCAGTTCAAATAAACAATTCACTTCAGTATCAAAAGCAACATTTATAGGTGGAATTTGAATGGATGAATGCTCATTGAATTGGAATCTCACTTCCATATCGTAAAGAGAGGGATCAATTTTCAACTTGTTTTGTAAATCATTGTATATTTTCGCATATAATGTACTCGATGTTATGGAAATTGAAATACCACCACGTATATTACTGGTCCATTTCCATACCCATTGATTTTTTTTCATCCAATTCAAAATCACCAAAGTAACAAATTGAGATTACAATCATGTCTGTACGACGAAACATAATTTTTAATTACAAGAAAAAAATAGTCGGAAAATTGGCCAAATCACTGGACAACAGAATTTTATTCAAAAAAATTCTAAGCAACTATTAACATCGGGTTGTTTTCGATTGTTACGACTGTAACGCCCGACTGTTATGGCTGGCTGCAATCATTACCATGAATCTTGTCTGAAAGAATATATATGCAGATGCATTTTTTTTCCTATTTATGCTTAAAAGAAATTATAGACTTGTTAAAAAATTTATCTACATGTTAATCTATATCGAAATAAGATTTATCAATTAAAAATGTACAGTAATTTAACGAAAACGAAATTAAACATATGTAAATATATTTGTCGATTCATAGCGATAAATATAAAAAAAAATATTTTTTTGTTCAGCTTTTGATAAATTTATGAAATTCTGAGTTTGATGTAGATGAATAATGAGAGTTTTTATTTGTGTTGGAAAAAACAGATAAGAAAAGTTATCTGATTTTAAAATTTTAAGTGAAAAGTGTTTGATTTTTACTTGTTAACTGAAATTGTAATATTATCTCCTAAACAAAACAATATTTTATAATTGTGTCTTTTAATAACATTTAAAAGGTCCTTGTGAAAATAAGTAATTGTTAAAAATTCAAAGTGAAAATTATGGAATTTTGTTAAGACACTTTTAAAAGAACTCCGATTGAAAAAAGTTTTGATAGAGAGAGAGAGAATAACAATAACAGAAATAATAGGCGTTAATGCCGTGACCGTCATCCTGGGGTCCTCAAGTCACACTTGCGTGAGCTCCGAATTGCAAATATGGTCCATTCCCCCGCTTTCACACACAAATGCACGCACTACGATATATATAGAATTGTGTATACGTCTATGTTACTGCGCATATATGTATCTATATGTGCGTATATAGACTGTAATCATCCCCCTCGGTTAATTGGCTATCGAATTCCCATTCCAATTCCAATTCCTCATCCTATTTCTATATTTCTTGCACATCTTGATTTTTAGCTCCTTTTCTGGTTATTGAATTCTGCCTAATCCAGGTAATTCCACTATATTCATTATGATTTCGTCTATGGAAAATTAAGGAAAGCATTTAATTGAAGGTGATAGGATTTTTTGCTTGTATATATAAATGGAAGGCTTTATGACTCAGTCGACAGATAATTAAGGATAATAATTGCTATTTCTTCATTAATTTCCCTTTGCGTTTATTTGTTAATTGCTATTCGTATCGTGACTTCAATTAATGAAAACAATAGTATTGTAGCTCTTTGGGAACCCTCTAGATTTGGTAAATCGACTTAATTGTTGTGCTAATCGTAGGCAAGGGTAATTTAAGTACGTATTTTAATTGGTTATTGTTGTAAGAATGTTATGCTTACATTCATAAGGGCGTTTCTTTCATTTTCATTTTCATTTTCATTTTTTTAGTGATAGGGATATGTGGGTGATCATGATGATGGTGATAGCATTTATTTTAAATTTTGCTCGCCTTTTTATTTGTTTTTCGTTCTCCTTCATGTCTTTTTCAGAGAATTTTCTGTATCCTAATTGTTTTGTTTATTAGTGTTATATCTCTGAGACTCCAAGTACATCATATTCACAAGAAATTGCGATTGACATGTTGTCCATCATAGTTTCACGCTTTTCAAATATTGAGTTTGATTTCATTTTTTCAAGTGGATCAGTAATTTATGTTGATTTTTCAGCGCCCGCAGTTTGTTAAAGATATTCCCAATTCCTTTAATCCTTTGAGCTATTGGGTTGTTGGAGTTTGAGAAGTTAATTTGATCTTGGTCATAAAGATGAGCTGCAGCAGCATCAGTAATGACTGCAAAGAACTGTCTGCTGATTCAGCTTTGTTTGACGAAGGTGGCAATTATGAAGGGAGCTCAAATGGAGGAGGAGTTGTTCTGAAGAAAGGGCCATGGACCTCCGCGGAAGATGCAATTTTGGTGGACTATGTGAAGAAGCACGGAGAAGGTAACTGGAATGCAGTCCAGAAACACTCAGGGCTTTTCCGGTGTGGTAAAAGCTGCCGTCTGCGATGGGCTAACCATCTGAGGCCAAATTTGAAGAAAGGTGCATTTACTCCAGAGGAAGAGAGATTAATCATTGAGCTCCATGCTAAGATGGGTAACAAATGGGCTCGAATGGCTGCGCATGTGAGTTCCTCTTACTTGTAAGATGTTAGATTACAATTTATATAATATCCTGATGATGATCTAAAGAATTTAGTTTATTTATGTATAGAAACACAACTGCAATATAAGTTACTGTAGTATATGAGTGGAATTGATTTAGAGCTGATGCTCTGGAAATGTTACCGAATGAGTTCTAGAAAAAGATGTTAAGTTGCATATATTATATTTCAATATTCTATCATTTATGGAACTGGGCAAAGTGAAACAATTCAGTAACTTGTGGCTAAAAACCAACTTAAATCTCTCGAAGATTTAATTTATTGTAGATCTTGTTTGTGAATTTCTGTAAGGAATATCATCCATTTCTCTTGGGCACCTCAACTATTACCCTTGCTCCTCTCTTCCCTACATACCTGAAGACAAAAAGAAAAGGAAAAAAACACTTATCAATGTAAGGAAAGAATCATTTGAGAAATGGCAAATGAAGATTTGAAAGCAATGGAGTGAAGAAGCCAATCTTATTTGCAAACTAGAGATTCTAGGTTGCCAGTATGAATGATAGAAAACTATGCCTTATAAAACGGTTTGGTATCTGACTGACAATAATATCCTCAGAGAGTATCTAAAAAGAAAAAAATTGGTAACACTGAGGTATATTACATCATGAAATTCAGTGTCAATTCCTTGCGCAGGCATTATTGTCCACTGGATTTTTTATTGTCTCCTAACAGGAAAGAAATGACTCCAATAAATCACTGGCACAAAAAACTTTCAGAAAACCACAAATTGCTACTTTCATATTTGTTAAACCTGATTGTGGAATTTAATCATATAAATACTGTTTATTGTATCTTGAGATTTATGATGCAACTTCAGACCGTTGCTAAGTTGTAAGCATAAATTGTTCAATCCGAATTTTGTAACACTCTGCATCTTGTTCTCTCCAGTTGCCTGGACGTACAGACAATGAGATAAAGAACTACTGGAATACTCGAATCAAAAGACGTCAACGTGTTGGCTTACCGTTATATCCTTCTGAATTATGCTTGCAAGCAATTCAGGAGAATCAACAAAATCTAAATGCACCTGGAATACCTGATGGAGATACAGGATGTCATGATCTCTTGCAAAGTAATGGTTGTCAGACACCTGATGTGATGTTTGATGGTTTAAACACCAATCAGGGAGTCTTACCATATGTGCCAGAATTTCCGGATGGTTCTGCTAGTAGCTTGTTGATGAAAGGTTTTAATTCTCAGTTTTATAGCTTTATTCCTCGTATGACAAGACGCCAGAAACGAACTCGAGAACAAGATGAGTTTATATCGTGGTATAGCAACAGTGCTTTAGATGATACTCCCCCATTTGATAGGGATCAAAATGATGGTTATCAAAATAAAAAGTCTCAACTAGTAGTTCCATGTAATCCATATGACCCTGATCCAGTCACCAAGAAGCTATTATCTTTTGGTGTAAATCACAGCCATTCTATATTAAATGGCAACTTCTCGGCTTCTAAGCCCTCAGCAGGTGCTATGAAGTTAGAACTCCCTTCACTCCAACATCAAGAAACCAGTTTAGGTCAGTGGAGATCACCTCCTCTGCCCGCTGTACTTGAATTAGTGGATTCTTTCATCCAGTCTCCCCAATCTGTGCCCCTGCCACCAGATTGTCCTTCGCCTCGGAGCAGTGGACTATTGGAAGCTTTAGTTTATGAGGCTAATTCAATGGGCAATTCAAGGAATCAGTCTTCTGAAAAGAGTACAAGTTCATCTAAGATTTCTCGTAAAAATGTAACTGACAGTTCTGCTTTGAAAACATCCTCCACAGTGTTCGGAGGCTATCATGACCCTAAGTCCCCATTGGGTAATTCAACGGGTTCAATTTTAAGCGAGTACACTCCTACGAGTGCCACTGGAAGTTCACTGGAAGAAAATATACCCTGTAAGAATTAGTTTTCCTTTCTATCAGCATTTGTGATGGTGCAATTGTTACAAAATACAAAACCTTAAACTGTTCCTGAAAACTAAAATTATTGTGGCTGTTACAAGTGATTGATAATGAGCTCTAGTGTCAGGAATCTTATCTTTTAATTTTACACACAAGCGTTGACTGATTTTGAGCTCCTGAGAGGTTAGAACTTAGAAGTATATCTGCACTTGACAGAAAGGAGAATGCATGTTTGATCTTATTCGTTGTATAGTGAAAGGGAGAGTAAACTGTCTCTGCATGGCCCACCTAATTATATACATAAAAGACTTGTTTATTGTTTGAATTGTGCTCTATTCAGCAAAATTCAGTTTCTGCACTAGTTACCAGGCCAATGTTAGTCTCTTGATAAATTTTGAAACTGATAGTTGTGTAGTCACTATGATCTCCCCTTTCCTTGTTTAGACATTTTGGTCAATAAGCTCTACATAATGCAACTACATGTTCATGTTTCCAGATAAATTTCCATGGGCAGGGGTTCTTTCCTTGGGTTCACTTTCTAATCCACAATAAGAAAAAGAGAGAAAATATAGTTGTGAAAGATAATTTACTTTCTGGGAGGGAAATT
>CAIGRS010220863.1:0-10932 GCA_903798395.1 Fraxinus floribunda | reverse complement strand
GACATTTTTCAACTCATACCCTTAATTATGGACATTTGTGAAAATATCCCTACTATTATTAATATAAATTATTAAATTATTACCTGATTTGTGAATAATTAAACCCCATTCTTGATTTTAGAATAGTTATCTTTAAAAACAGTGTAGGGTGTAATTTTCTCAAATTTTAATTAATTTGACGAAATATTGTATTGTACTTATAAATTTTGATAAAAAAAAATAAAAAAAAAATAACGGCTCATGGGCCCAGCAAATTGTGCCTAGATTTGCACGAGTCCAACTTGTGTGATGGCATGCTTGGCCTCTTAAATTGACTTGTGCTAGCCCGACACAGTTAAATACATACTTAGCTCATGTTTGGTGCACATTAAAATTTTCATTTTCATTATTCTACTCATTTTCAATCATACATTCTTCAATAAAATAATATTTCTCATTACATCATAGTTTTTCCTTCTTTTTCAATAATACATTCTCCTACCCTTATATTGAATCTATCTCGTTAATATTAATATATATATTTTTTAATGTCGTAGCATAAAATCAATTTTATCATAGTCCGCTTCTTCTTTTCTCTTTGTTTTCCCATTTAAAGAGAGCTACGAGGTGGAGGGGAACAAGGAAGGAGCCAAGAACGTTGAGTATGAAATGGGTGGACGAGTTATATGGAGGGTATAACTATCTTTTTAATTCAAATATCTTCGAGTAATTTTTTAGTGATTTTTGGATGAAAATCGTCATCAATGATCAATTACTATAACAAATGACAGTTGTAAACCCAATACTTTTAAAAAAAATAAAAATGAATTAAGAACCTAAATCTCTTTTGGAGACATATTGAGCCCATGTTTGACCCACATTTTTTCAAAATACATTATTTCATAACTCATTTTCAACCATACATTTTTTAATGAAATAATATTTTTCATTACATGAATAATTTTTCCTTACTTTTTAACCACATATTTCCTATTATATCACTATTTAAAATACATTTTTTCTTCAATAATATCTATTAAACACACCTTAAGTATTTTTTGTTCTATTTTCTTAAAGCAAGTGTATGCAATGCATATCCCTCTATGCTTGCACCTGAATATACAAAATAAGGCTTCAATGAGGTCCAGATGTAGAGTAAATAGTTCTTGAACCCTCTAAAATAATTAAAAGAACGCGGAATTAGACATCCCTCAAATAGATAAATTTAGGATTGATTGTAGAACCGAACATATAGAACTCGGAATGGACAGTAAGATACGCTAGGCAAAGTATTCTCTCTGAAACATGTTCTTCAACATCAAGTGCCCATGTGACACATCGCCAGACCAACATATCAAATCCAACCAACTCATTTCAAAAATTAGCTCTTGCCACTGCTCCATGTTGATCTAAAATTAAAGAGGTATATTTAATTAAGACTTTAAAGACATAAACCCATTTGAAGTGGTGGACTTTTTGTGAAATTCGTGAATTTTTAAATAATTGTATGCAATTAATGGAACTCTTCCGTATATTTTTGTGTCCTTTATTTTAAATTTTTTTATAGACTTTTATAGAATTCACAATACTTCATTTACAATAAAAATCATGTAAATGTAACAATGTGAAGTTCTCGTATAGAAGGCAATGGTTCTATCCTTACCATTCTCTTTTCCCTCTCCATGTAATAAAAAATATTTCTAAAAAATAATTAAGAGCCCGTTTGGTAGGGCTATTAATCAGATTAAAATTGAAAATATGGCCGTTGTTGGGTCTCATTCGTCTAATAAAAGTCAACAATAACGACTAATTTTTCAATTTTAATCTGATTTTAATCTCTATCAAACACACTCTAAGTCAACTTAATTAAATAAATAAAATATATATATATATATATATATATAT
Organism: Fraxinus floribunda; assembly: GCA_903798395.1. NCBI lineage: Eukaryota > Viridiplantae > Streptophyta > Magnoliopsida > Lamiales > Oleaceae > Fraxinus > Fraxinus floribunda. The sequence goes on along the minus strand of CAIGRS010220863.1, from coordinate 9,048 downwards.
ATATATTAACTATACATTTCAAAAAAAATCTATTACAATCCACTAAAAATTTGATTTTAATCCACACCAAACACCTTCATCATAAACAATAAATTGATATATTTAAAAATTAATTATAAAATAGTCTTTTTTCTATAAAATCTAATTACAAATTGACCTTTTTCATAAAAAATGGATGAAAAAAAGAAAAGAAAAAATGTTATAATAAATTTTTAATTACAAACGATTTTTTTCCATAGAAAATTGAAATAAATAATAAAAGAGGAGAAAAAAGAAAGATATAAACAAATATAACCAGTATAAAAAAATAAATTTTAATCAACACTCTCATGTTTGTAGAAGGAAAAAGAAAAAGAAAATAAAAACCTTTTTTTGAAATCTACCATAATGTTGAAGTGAATAAGAGACAAATGTTGAGATTTTATTTTTTGAAGTCTTTAAAATTCATTGACATTTTGAATATTCCATAAATTATAGAGACTTTTAAAATTTTTAATTGTATGCACGGTGACTTTAAAATCTTTATTGAATACCCCAAAATTTCAAAAGTTTCAAAAAGTGTACAATGAATACTCTTAAAATTTTTAAATTCCATATTTTTTTAAAGTCTAAGTTGATTACACCTCCTAAGTCGAGGATTAATGGCCGAATTATAATTTTTAAAAAAATATTTTCTTAATATAAATTGATTGATTATTTACTTTTTTTTTTAATGAATTAGACAGATTCACAATTATTAAGGCTCAATAGTACAAAACGTCTCTATGTAGTATGCAAAATGTTCATACGTTTCAATTTTTTGCATTTTCACCCATATTTCAACGTTTCATTGCAGAAAACGTCATTTTCATCCATCTGTAATGTAAAACAACCAATATACCATCCTAAATAAACAAAACAAAAAAGAGAAGGAAAAAAAAAAAAGAATAAATTGCAATCTTACTCCTAAACTTTTTAAAAAATACAAATGAGTTCGAAACTTATGAAAATTTTAAAAATAATAATAAAAACTCAATCTATCTTCTCTCCCACTTCCCTCTGCCTCCTCCACCCCCACTGCCGTCGCCGCCAAAAAAACTACATCCGCCCTCCTGTCCATTTTTCTTTAAACTTTTAAAACCTCAATTAGCATACTGAACTTTAGCCCTTGTTTGAGCAAAATTAAAATTTTCATTTTCATTCTTCTACTTATTTTAAATCACACATTTTTCAATAAAATAATATTTTCTATCACATCAATAAGTTTTCCTTCTTTTTCAACCACACATTCTTCATCAATCTACTATTCCAGAATACATTCTTCCAAAATAATGTGGTTCAAACACACCCTAAATAATATATTTCATTACTTCTTTTCTTCTATAATCCTTCAGCAAAATGATCACCCATAGACCCAACAGCAGCCATCAAAAACCTATCAAAATGATCAGCCATCGGGAACCTAACACCTTCTTCTCTCTAAAAAGTTCATATCAAACCCGTTTGATAAGGAAATGATATATCTAATATTATGCCCTTGCTTTGTCTCCATTAGTTCTAAAATACATTTCTCTCTTATTTTCAACCACACATTTTTAATAAAATAATATTACACGCAAACACAAAAATTTTCCTTATTTTTTAACAACATATTCTCTATCAAAATACTATTCCCAGGTGCATTTTGGGGAAAAATGAGATTACGTATGAGTATTAAATCATATATTTTATGAGGAAAAGATTTTGTCTTGCATGGAATTAGCAAAACAATTAAATCAACAATTACTATGCACAAACCAAAACATATCCCTATAAATACATACTACACATGAACCACTGAATACACACCTACTCTCTTATCTCTCTCACACAACACATGCACATACACACGACCCAATTCAATTTTAGGGAGTTTGCTAGAAAGACGAAAAAAAGAAAAGAAAAGACGGGAAGAGCTTTCAAGTTTCTTCAAAGAGTGACTAAGAGTTCATTTTCCACACCTTTCATTTCAAAATTCAAGCAAGCACCTAATTTTGTGTTTCGTATAACATTTTTGGGTCCTATATGAATACGTCAATGATAAGAGGACCGGAGTATAATGGCGCTATACACAAGAAATCTCTATCACCTAAATTTTGAATTTTTTTTCTCGTATCTCCTTTATGTATGATATGATTCATTTCGAAATTTTAACACGATTTACAAATTTATGGAGTACACTTGTTGAGATGGCTTGCAACAACGGGATTTATAATGGCTTATTAGTACAAAAAGTTCCTACGTTTGACCTTTATTGTGCAAAACGTCCATACATTTTAATTTTTTACATTTTCACCTCTATTTCTACGTTTCATTATGGAAAACATCATTTTCATCAATTTTTACACAATTTTTTCGTAAAATGACAAATACACCCTCCTATTTAAATAAAACAAAAAGAAAAGAAAAATAAAGAACAAATTGCTATCATACTTCCAAATTTTTCAAAAAAGTACAAATAAATCCCAAAAAAAATTAAGTTGAAAAATCATAAAAGAAAAGAAAATTTATCCTTTTTCCCTTAAAAAACAATCACAAATAGCCTCTCCGCCGATGCTCCCGATCTTGACCCAACATGTGGCGGCCTGAGCTCCACCCACGTATTCCATTCCACTCCCACCTTTCCACGACCTCTCCCAACGTTATCCCTGGTACGAACTCCTCAACCTGTATTCCTTTGCCCGCCATGACTCCTTATCCGAAGCCACCTCCCACATCCACAAGTACACCTACTTTCGCATCAATTACATTTCTCTAATCGTCCCTTCACCTGCTTTATCCTTTCTATCCCACCCGTTTTCGTTACTTGTCCTCTTCGTCTCGTGAGATTTTGGGGATTTTGGGGGTGTCTACAGTAGTTGTCGATTCCTTACAAGCGTTGGATTGCTACTCATCTCATTGTCAGCCTGATCGTTGTTTGTACACATAGTGCATTCAGCGTTCCCAAGGATTTGTTCCTGGACATGAGCTAGAGATAAGCCCAAGCAGCTTGCTTCACGAGGCGATTGCGAATGCTGATATCGAACCCTAATTGAGCTTGATAAGATACGTCGGGCCTCGAGTGTTTACTGCAACTGAGGGTAAAAGGTCTTTTAGTGAAGTGTAGCTATGGGAGGCTGGTTTAATTGATTATTAGCTCGAAATCATCGGAGGGAAATGATGATGATGATGAAGTGGAGGTTGAGTTCGTAGTTGTGGTGGATGAGGCAAAGTTGTGATGGAAAAGGATAAGATTGGAGGGGATCACCTCGACTAAGGTCGAGATGGAGTTCCGAAGTCGGATAAGAAAGTGGTGTCAACACTGGGTGGGAGAGGGATTGGAGAAAAGGAGGAGAAAAGTTTTCTTTTCTTTTTTTTTTTAATTTAATTTATTTGTATTTTTTAAAAAAAAATTGGGAGTATAATTACAATTTGTTCTTTATTTTTCTTTTATTTTTGTTTTATTTAAATATGAGGATATATTTGTCATTTTACAATTTTTAATTGAGAAATTAGATAAGAATTGATGAAAATGACGTTTTCCACATTAAAACATGGTAATATGGGTGAAAATACAAAAATTTAAAACGTAGAGACGTTTTGCATATTAAAATCAAACGTAGGGACGTTTTGTGCTAATAAGTCATTTATAATTACGTCTATGAAATTTATTTTTTTTAATTTTCTAAGTGACTTTATTTAAACAACTTTTCATCTTTAAGTTAAACTAATTGAACGCATAACTGCGCTTTGAAAAGATTGGTTTATTATTATGAACATTTTAAATTATTAATCTTTTTATAGCATCGATGATTCCATAAAAGTTTTACCTTATATTACTTTGAACTCTCAAGTTTTAGTGGCATTTGGACATTTAAGACCCAGGGCATCACACATTATCTTTCCCATACATCTCCTAATCCACCCCATCTATATGAAAGTCACTTGTCCAGGACATTTAAGACCCAGGGCATCACACATTATCTTTCCCATATATCATCTTTATTTGGTAATAAATCAATAAACATTGTACCTGAGAGTCCTCTCTAATTCTTAAATTCTGTCCAGCTGGATTCAACAAATCGTTAACAACCTGAAATCAGAGTAACCTTAAAGAAATATAGATAAAGCTTCTTTTTCTTGGGTCATGCATCCAATAATATCCCTACAAGTGGAAATGAGTACTAGTATCACAAGTAACAGATATTTAAACCAACCAACATCCCCAAAAAACAGAGAGGATGAGAAATTTCAAGCACTGGTACAAATAAGAGCAAAACAAGAGACAAGGACTCTAGGGAGGGGTCTACAAATCCGCAGATTTAGAAAATTGTTCAACCCGAGAGCAGCAGTATCAAGTCATAAACTGCTGGGAAATAGTGGGGAAAAGAGGGAAGACTAGGAAGTAAAAAGGATGCATATTGGCAAAATTTAATAGGATTACAGAAAGCACTATCACAGGGGTATCCAGAAACACACACAACCAGATAATTATGACTCAAAAGGGATGGCAAGACACTAGCCACTCCAATTTCTCCTGGATACCTGATATGGACCCATAATTTGTAACAAGCATTGCTTCACAATATAAAGAACTGAAAAACGGTAAGAGTCTTACCTCATTGTAGATTTCCAAATATGAGACACGGAGAAGAAACTCCCGACTTGGAGTCTGAAGCACTCACAAACATAATGGTAAATATTTATTTTCAGGACATATTTTCTAATGGAGGAATAATGCAGGCTAAATTGCTTAAAGTACCTCTTGAATGATGCTGAAAGCATCTTTTACGGCTAATGGTATAATGCCTGGAGACCTCTGATCACCCTGCAATGCAAGCAAAAAGCTTAAGGATATTGAGTTGCTCTGATTTCAGAATATAATATCTTCAATTATCTAGTTAACAGACGGTTCATCATGGCTATAACTGATACAATGAAGTGTATGGAACATGTGCTCTAGAAAACAAGAAGAAGCTTGAGCAGTTGGTAGGAGCCATAACCAAGCACAAAAATGCAGTTAATAAAAACTTTGGGTAAATGTACAATGCACTAAACTCCCTTCCCAAATGCTAAGATAAGTTGAGATCAACACAGCAAAGGAATATGGTTCAAAAATACTTATTTCCATTTTGAATGTATACCAGATTTTAGCTGGCTCATTGGTAACTGCAGTTTGGTTTGTTCTACATATGGCAGTGTGCAGAATAAAGTGAGTTAATTTTGACTTATGGCCTGTATTGTACTTTTTTCTTTTTCCCAAAGGATCAACCTGACTGCAACAATTTCAACCACAAGCCTCAAAAATAATATAGAAATTGTAACCGCAGCTTCTTGTACAAATTTTTCCTAACACATTACTAATTGTCCTAGATTCGATCTAATTGTTGTTTTTCCAATAGATAAATAAAAGTGAAACTGAACAAAAAAATTTCAAGTATAATTGTGCATAAAGCAGGACATTGTGATCACATGCTCATATGTCAAAATATGAAGAGGATGAAACAAACCAAGAAGAAGGTTCTCTTACATGCATGGTGTGTGTCTTCCCACTGCTTGTAACTCCATATGCAAAGATTGTACCTGAAATAGAAAAAAAAAATAATAATAATAATAATAATAACGAAAACCTCAAATATGAAAAGAACGGTACTTTGAGAAAAACACTAGAGAAAATGAAGAAAAATCATATTTAGAAAACACTCCAAATTTTGTCCAGTAGTTAAGATATCATAATATCATCTTGAGCAACTATTTTATAGCGGAGGCCATAAACAATTCTTTTTGCTTTTTCGAAAACTATTGAACCACGAGTATTCCTCAGTTTTTGAAGCACTCAGGCAAGCTAACTTATTTCAAAGATGCTGATATACAAAGAATAACCCAATGGCATCGTTCTATATAATTTATGAACAGCTTTGAGCATGCTGTCGTTCAAATGTGTCCAAGTCGCATCCCATATAATTAGGATAAACAACTTCATGGCTTGGCCTTCATCTTCTTATCATCTTTAATGTTTTCTTCACTGCGAAAGTGCAAAATTTAGTCAAATTGTCCATCAGCAGTTAATCAATCGCTTTGTTTACTGAAGTTATTAAAAATTAACCCCATAAAACTCTGTCATGACTTCGACTTATGCAAGATTGTATATATTTTTGAACAATGCTAGGAAGGTAATTTCATCACTAGCTTCCAATGTTATCTAACAGAGAAAGCTTGAAGGCTATGAATCACATCACAAATAACAAAAAGCTGTAAGAGATGGCAAAAATACAGTACGTACCATTGATTCCTCCCATAGCACCACTGACAACATGCTGTGAAGCAACATCATACACATGTCGTGTTGTAGTTGTAGGGCTAAATACTCGATCTGGAAAATATTAAGCATGCGCAAGAATCATTTAAGCATTCAGAAGTTTACATCAGATATATAAAATTGACGATGAGCTGTGGAAAAGTTTGGCCTTTTCGTTATGCAAAGACAATGATAATGATGTTAGAATAAAATAAATTGTATATAGCCCTTGTTCGATCCCCATTTTTTTCAAAATACATTTTTTTATCTCTTCTTTTCAACCACATATTCTTCAATAAAATAATATTACACGCAACCCAATAACTTTTCTTTCTTTTTTAACCACACATTCTCCATCAATCCACTATTCCAAAATACATTCTACAAAAAACAAAATGGCTCAAACAAGCCCATAATAAACTTGTGTTACTAATTACAAAGTAGAATATCCTATTTATAGGACTACTAGTCATTCTAAAAGGATTAACTATTAAGGGAAATAATGTCAATTGGGAAATATCATGGAAAATAATCTTTACAATATTTCCATATCATCAACACCCCCCTCAAACTCAATATGGTGTTAGTAGAAACCAAATTGAAATTGAAAATAAATCGGTCCATTCAAATCACCTCTTCGGTCAAAGGATACTTAAAAATTGTTTGCATGCCAACCAAGCAAACAAAGAACTTGAAGCTGGTAAGAAAGAAAAATCATCATCCACCAACCTAACCAAAGCATCACCAAAACTTGAAGGAGACATCCACGGGTATAATGAACAAGGCCAAAACAAGAACCTCAAACAGTTCTAATAACTAGACCTATCAACAATAGACTATTTAATAGTAGCACTTTGAAAATTCATGAGTCGCATCAGTATTCCACTCAAAGATGAAGGAAACGGACTCACCAAACAGGAACCTTAGCACACGAGGAAGCTAAGACAATATATGTAATGGAAATAATATCTTGTTTGGGCTCCATTTCAATGAAATTTTGGGGAAAATGTATTTTAAAATAGTAATTTTTTGGGGAATGTGTGGTTAAAAAATAAGGAAAAATTTTGGGTTTACATGCAATATTATTTTATTGAAAAATGTGTGGTTGAAAATGAATAAAGAGAAAAAATGCATTAAATTGAAATGGAGCCCAAACAGGAGCTAAATTCGATGAAATAGTAACATTATTTTCTTCAAAATAGTTCTAGCATCAACATATAACTACTACAGCTGGCTGTAAAACCCAATCAGTCACAACCATGACCACGCTGTAAAGCAATAGTGCATTCGGTGTTTTCATTGGCTATAAACTAACGACAATCTGCATGGCGAAAAACGAATAAGCCATAATCCAACAACAATTTCTGGATTCAATGGAAACCGGAGGCAGCACAAGATTTTAATTAAAAGAAATTGAATCAATTCTTCAAGTGAAGCAGGTATAATATGTTCGCAATCCAATTGCAATAATAAGTGATTAGGACAGAAAAAAAATATCCAAATAAAAGGATTTAGAGCACTTGCACTAGTGCCTGATTATGGATTGTGACAAGAACAAAGGCAGCACATGAAGCCATAGAGTAGTCATTAAGAAAGAGGGGAAAATTAAGGTTTGAGTTTGAGGGAAAAAAGAAGAAGAATAGTTTTACAAAAGCTTGACCAGACGAGCATAACTAAAGAAACCAGAAAGCGGCTCACTGGAAAAGGAATTTAACTGTGAGTGTAACCCAAGACAAGAGGTTCTGATACCATGTTAGAATATTATAAATTGTATACAATAAACTTGTTTTATTATTACAAAGTAGAAGGCTTATTTATAGGATTACAAGTAACACGCACAATCAATTATTAAGGAAAATAACCCCACATAATTGGGAAAATATCGTGGAGAATAATGTTTATATCTTTCCAAATCTTCAACAAATGAATCATGTACAAACAGTATAATACAAATAGAGTAAGCTAGCTAAAAGTTGTATAGTGTTGATAGAAAGCTAACTACGATCCAGTAAAAACTACAATGACAATAGAACAACTGAATGATGGAAAAAAAATAAAGCATCAATATAACGGCTACATACAACTTAAACCACTTGTTTAAAACAAAAATATTAGGGGATGTTCTCTTCGTGTTTCAATTTTTAGTTTTGAGTTTTAAATTCATTTTGGATTTTGTGTTTTGAGTGTCCATTTTGAGATTATCGAAAACACGCACTTTTTGTCATTTTGAAAAAAAAAATTCAAAAATAAAAAATGAAGTTTTTGCTTGGTTTTAACTGAAAACAGACAAAACGACTTTTTTAGCGTTTTTCGTTTTCTTTGAAATTTTAAACTCATTTTTGGAAATTCGTTTTTGAAAATAGGTAAGTAAACGTGTTTTCAATGTTTTCGAAAACTGAAAACTGAAAATTGTCTGAAAACAACAAAGAGAACAGGCCATTAGTTCTTTCAACATATAGTTCTATAAATTCAAAAATCCATTCTTTATAATACGTCTGTGATTTCCTGTTCTGGTTTTCACATGCAGATTCCAGATTTTGACTATACAAAATCCATCAAATAACAATAGTGAAGCAATTTATTAAATATACCATATGCATATGCTATTGATGGATTGTTCTCATTTCTTGCTATAGTATCACCATCTGCATACCATGCAATCTCGTCTCCTTGACGAATTTCTCTTGGGCTGAACGAAGATCACCAAAATTACAAACAAAACTACCAAAATTGAGTAAAACTAGGTCAAAATT
>CAIGRS010220860.1:0-16386 GCA_903798395.1 Fraxinus floribunda | reverse complement strand
CAATTTGGAGTTTTTCACAATTTTATTACCCTCATGGGTTGTCTCCAAAATGTCCTAAACTTTCTTCGCTATCTCACACATAGACACTCTCCTAAATTCCTTAGGAGACACAGTCATAAACAACGCATGCAAACCTTTGCTATTCTAATAACATTCATCCAAGTTTGTTTTGTCCACAAAGAAATATCAGTGGGTGTTATAACACCTACAACATTTGTTGTAGGCGGAATCCACCCATTTTGCATACAAACCCATATACCTTCATCCAATGCCTTAAGAAAAGCTTTCATTCGAACTTTCCAGTAAGCATAATTACTACCATCAAAATATAGCGGGATAGATAACGAACTACTCATCTAAACAAAATCAAATAAGGGTCAGGAATCGAAATTAAGCTCTGACACCAATTGAAAAATGCAAGATTCGACCCAACTATACCTAGAGGATGGTGATTAAGTGTAAATGCGGAATGAATTCTCTCAGATGAAGCTCTCTCAATGTTCAACCTTGTGAAATCACGTTCTGATGTGTTTTAGTATTTATAGGTAGACTAGGAAAGTAATGGGCCAGGAAAAAGCCTTTAAAATGCGAAATAAAAATTTCTCGGATAACATTGTCGCTCTAGCAAGGGCTCGGCGATAGGCTGTCGCTCGAGCGAAGATAAGGCGATAGTCGAGCGAAGGAGGTTCTGCTTTTGATGCTCGAGCCAATCCATGGCGACAGTCTAGCGAAAATCCGCTCCGTATTTTTCTTATTTTGTCATTTTCGAACCCTAGACCTAAAAACCCTAATATCATATAATTGCACATTACTCCATGACTTTTTACAACATTTACAATTAAGTCCCCCTTTTTTTTTTACAGAATTGCCAATTACATAATTAAAAATCTAACAAGCTCCCCTTTGGTATTCTGTGATAAAACTACTAACTAAAGTCAAGGTAGTAATCAAATATAAATACAGACGAAAAACCTATGACACAACTAACTAACTTGAATGAATTCTGCATTTCAATCAGCACCTGTTTCTTGAAATAGACAACTCAACACCCAGTGTAAAATGTGTGAAAAATAGTATAAGCAAAGCAATTCAAGCTGTTTATAGAGTATAGGCAATTTACGAAACATGTAGTATTATTCAGTTTCATGCTAAATGAAGACATAGTACCAATGCAATCCAACATACCAAGAAGACACATCGATACTACTAAAACATCAAACTTGATTTAGCATAACTGAAAATTAAAATATAAAATGCATTTGAGTCAAAAATCTTATATATATTAAGAGTATTAATTACATCTAGATAACCAAAATTAGATACATCAAGTTAAGCATCAAAAACTCTAGATATACATATACTCCCCAAAAATATGTCACTCCCCTAAATAATATACTACTCCCCATTTTTGTCACAAAATGACAAGGGGTAAACCTATAAACTAGGTAGCATCGGCAGCATCAACATAACATGTACCGTGATGTCATGACGTAGTGACGTGACGTCAAGACGTAGTGATGTGACGCCACCATGCGGTGTCACAATCAAACACAATGAACAAAAAATACTCAAGCCAACGAAAACACCGCTAACACCCCAACATAATGCACACTTCGAAACACCAACCCGACACTCCAACAGACCAAGCCAAATCCAAACAATCAACACTTACACGATCAAACTCACCCAAACTATCAACCACATCCTTAACCACCCGAAATCACAAACCATTCACCAAGTCCTATGCAATGGACATCAACTATCAATTCAAAAATGAAGAACTATAGTGAACAATCACTAAAAACACACCAAATGAGTCCAAATAACTCAATATGTGATGCCAAAATGAGCAATGTGTGATGCCATTGGATGAGAACGCATAAACTATGTAGTGCAAAGTCAACAATCGAAGAAGGAATGGCCAAACATTGAAAAATCTCAAAAGAATTGCAAAAATACGAAGAAACCAAGATTTTAGGAATTTTCCTTTGAAAATTCGTTGACTAAAAAGAAATGACACCACTAAAATATGATTTTGAATGTTTAAGAAGTGGGTAATCCTCAAATTGAACGTGCGTTGAAGAATTTTGACAAGAAATCACAAGAAAAATGGAGAAAAAATGTGAAAAACTCTAAAAATAACGTTAATATTCAAAACAAAGGGCTGTCACTCGAGTGGGGGTCGAGCGACAAGCAAGTGAGGAAACTTCTGCTTCTGTCGCTCGAGTGTGGCCTAGTGATAGGCCAATGAAAGCTCAATTGACAAAAATAGCACCAAAACTTTAAAAATTAAGAAAAATACCATTTTTATTATTTATTTTCAATAATATGTAAAATAAGCAAATGAAGTTCTCGACAACCCTATGATCATAACCATACATACAATCACAAGTCGAGCATTATCAAAAAAGACTTTCCCATGTACTCAATTAAGTTCAAGATGGAGTAAAGTGTATAAATTACTTATGCGTGTAAAGTACCACTATTTTCTCGTGAAAATGACTCCATACCTTAAATTTGTAAAAAAAGACATGCAAACATCACCGTTAAGTAAGAGTAATCCCGACTGATGAAAGTCAAACCCGAATGGATTTTTTGGACTTGAAAACGAGCTCAATTACATGATTAATTTTCTTTTCTCCCCCAAATTTAAGCATATAAATTTTTTTATCGCATTTCTTATAAATAACATCTTATGTGCAGAATTTCGTCCATGAAGCAACTAAAATGACCTTTGTAACGAGCTTTAGGCCATTTAACCCAAGTCAGATGACCATAGGCACCAAATTATGAGAAACCCCTCGAGCTTAATTACTCGAGTCAAATAGGTTTCGAACAAAAGTATAAGATGAACCAAATAGGTATACACATTTTTTTAAATAATGCAGGGAGACTCATCACGAGCTAAGGTCATCAAAATGTAGGCCAATTCACGTTCGAAGTCACCCAACTAACACTTGACTGCCATCTCAAATCTCACACATGCTGTCCAGACTCACTCACAAGATCATAGTGTGTACTGTGCAGATAATACATGACGACACATATACTCAATACTCTATATTAAACTGAACCAAGTAATGTAAATGACAGTGTAAAACAGATAAATGTACACTTGATCACACATGCCATGTTTAAAATCACACAATGTGTCTTTAGTCAAAAAAAAGTATTTTTGTATTTTTTTTCATTTTTCAATTTTTTTAAAACAATACTCAAAGCAAATAAGTGCATAGAAATAGAAACAACAAAAAAGATACAAAAAATAAATGGGATGCATACAAGGATGAATGGACTCAATGGACTACACATACATGCACCTAGACACCGAATCAGGGCGAAATTTGTATGCCCTTACCTTTAAGAACATGACCATTTTCATGACCTTCCAGGTCGCTCCTTTTAACCCATCATCTCAGTTAAGTGACTAACTTGATTGGTAAGAAAGTTAACCTTGCTAGAGAAGTCTTGTTTCTTACTTCTAGTCACAGTTTACGACACCTAGGTCTGGTGTGTCCCAGTGTGCCACAATGGTGACAGGTGTGAATAAACATAGGCTCATACGTGCTCGGAGGTTGTTGCCGATAGGTAGGACGATTGACCTTACATTGTTTAGTAGGTTTCCTAAAGCATGCTTTCCTTTGGGTTTAGGATAAGCAATATCTCGAGCTTTGTTAGTGGCCGGGACGAATGTGGTCCTAGTTGTACTCGCAGTAGTATCACTGTTATGAACGTAACCCAAACCACGCCTATTACCAATAGGCTTGTTCATCTCCACTAGATTATCCAGCTTATGTGAGCCACTCATAAAGTATTGGAGTTGAGCGTTATATTTATTAAGATCACTCGTTAATGATTTAAATTTAGCTTCCAAGTTTTCATTAACCAGTTTCAACTCACTTAAATGTTTGCTCGAGTCCTGAAGGTCACCTAATAGTTTTTCTCTTTCAAGTCCAAGCTCATTCACCTTTTTCAAAATTTCTTTATTGACCTTTTTAATTTTGAGACTCACTTCAAACAGTTTACGATAAGACTCATCAATGTCGGTCTCATCCTCAAACTCTTCTTTAGATTGTTCACTCTCATCCTCCCTTTCAACCTTCTCAATCTCACAGTCAGATTATATCATAACAATCGAAGTGAAGGCCTTGAAATTTTATTCATCATCACCACCAGATGTCTCACTCTGAGAACTGGAATCTGACTTATCATCACTCATGGTCACGACAAAAGTCTTACGTTGTTCTTTACTCAAACTCTTCTTCAGATTAGGATATTCATTCATAATGTGACCATATCCCTTGCACTCGTGGCATTGAACGAATTGAGATTTCTTAACGGGAGTCCTAGAGGTGTTTTTCTCACATCTACCTCTCGAGCGTTTAATATGGACATCACTTTTTCGCTCCTGAGGCTTTCTCATATTCCTCATCACCTTTTAGATTTTTTAACGAAATAAGCTATTTTGTCATCCCTAAGAGTCTCAGTATCAGTGCACTCGCTCTCCTCTTCTCTTATAGTGTTCATGGCGATAGATTTAACATTTTTAGGTTGTGAGATGGTAAGTTCATAAGTTTGAAGTGATCCTATGAGTTCTTCAATCTTAACACCGTCTAAATCCTTACTTTCTTCTATCCCAGTAACCTTAGATCTAAATTTCTCGAGTAAGGGTTTAAGGGCTTTTTTTACAATTTTGGACTCAGGGGTCTTTCCACCTAAATTCAAGCTAGAGTTGACTATGTCATTTAGTTTCACATAGAATTCATCGAACGATTCATCGTCCTTCATTCTAATCTCTTCCGACTTAGTGGTTAACATCTGCCATTTAGAATATTTAACCATTTTAGTTCCCTCGTCTATGGTTTCTAAGATATCCCAAACTTTCTTGGAAGTTTCACATAATGAGACTCTCCTAAATTATTCCGCATACATAGCCATGAACAGGGCATGAAGGCCCTTGCTTTTCCAATTACACTCATCTAAGTTTGTTTTAGTCCATAGTAAGATATCAGTGGGTGTGCCTACACAGCAATAGTTGTTGAAGGTGGAGCCCACCCATTTTGAATGCTAATCAAAATACGTTCATCCAAAACCTTAAGGAAAGCTCTCATCCAAACTTTTCAGTAGGCATAATTGCTTTCGTCAAAGAATGGAGGCACAGACAGTGACTAACTCATCTAGAATATATAAAAAGGGTCAGGAATCAATTTAAGTCTCTGATACCAATTGAAATTTACGTAGTTCGACCCTAACAATACCTAGAGGGGGATGAAAAGGTATTAATACGAAATTAAAATTATGTTTAAATTCAATCAACAATAAGTTACTAATTAAATTATTATTCTAAATAATTACGCATGCAAATCAATTTTTCCTATGTTTAAATATCGCAAATATGATAAGCAATAAATAAATAGTAATGAAAGCTGTAAATCAACACACGATATATCATGAAGAAATTCAACTGGGAAAAGCATCGAGCACTTTGTAGTCAATCCACTATAAACGATTCAAACACTTACAGTCTACCAAATTAGACGATGACATGTACTATCTGATTTCCTTACTTAGGTTTTTACAGTGCTCTACTGCACCAATTCTTAACTGCAATCTTCAAAGCTCTATTGAAATCTGCTACCCTATAACACTCCTGGCCTTGCAAAATCATCTATCTCCTATGGATCATGAAGAACACCATGTTCTTCACCGACTGGAACTCCAGTCAACTTTTCTCGATCTTCAGCAACTCTGACGATTATGGATGTGATGTTTTTCTCACCAAAACAAACTCACAAGACGAAAGTTGAAAGGTGGTGTATGTATGAATTCTCTTTGATGAAGCTCTCTCAATGTTCAAGCTTGTAAAACCACATTCAGATGTGTTTTGGTATTTATAGGTAGGTTAGGAAAGTAATGGGCGGGGGGAAAAAGCCTTTAAAATGAGAAATTAAAATTTCCCAGACAACACTGTTGCTCGAGTGAGGGCTCAGCGACAAATTGTAGCTCGAGTGAAGGTAAGGTGACAATCGAGTGAACGAGTTTCTACTTTTGACGTTCGAGCTAATCCATGACGACAGTCTAGCGAAAATCAGCGCCGTATTTTCCTTCTTTTGCCATCCTCTAACCCTAAACCTAAAAAACCTAATTTCATATAATTGTACATTATTCCTTGACTTTTTACAACATTTACCATTAAGTCCCTCTTGTTTACATAATTAAAAACCTAACAGTCTGGAATTAGAGTCATGAACAATAGAAAATGAAAAAAATAAAATGTTTCTGAATTCCTCGACATTAGAATTGTTGGGTATTTTGATACCAAATAAATCTCAGAGCGATGATGAATAATCTAGACAGATATTGGATTCAATTATTATAATTCAATGCACTTAAATGCCATAGGGTCGAAAATCACACTTGGTAGCCCAAGTTACAAAAAAGGACGAAGATCACTCAACGGGCTCCCATTTCCACTCGACCCATTACTTGACCTACTATATTACATATATAGATGGGTTTCCTTTGTGTATATTCATACAACCCATGGACTCCTTTTAGCATTGAGAGCTCTTGGGTTTTGCCTCTCTCTTAGGCTCCTCTTCATGATTGCCTCTGTCTCTATGGTTGTGTCATTATTGCGCCCTGTTTCGCTTGTGAGAATTTTAAATTATTTAGACCCACGTGCGGAATTACATAATTCAAATCAACAAGTCACTTTTTAATTGTTTCTAGATGATTAGTCAAACAAGTCAATTTGTCCTAAGTTTGAATACTACAATCAATAATTTAAGTAATAAAGAATACCAAATATGATCACAGAGAAGCCCAACTGGGTAAAAGTTCCCAGCACTATGACAGTTAATAATCCACTATAAATCGAATCAACTTACAGTACAGTCGTTTACCCCGTAGAACTTCTGATCTCAATGCCTGCAGTCTCCTTTGATCCTACTGGAGGTGTGCTCATTCAAAACAAATTTCGACTCCTGGTTTATACCTTAGCCCTTCTTGACTACGTGTTCCTGACGCTAGATCTCGACTTCGATATCTCACCTTAATCCTTCTGAATTTGTGCTTCTTTAACAGCTCCCGATCTCTAGTAGATTTATCTCCGGTAAATGTGCTGATTATTCTATGCTTAGTACATTTTGTTGTGTTGATTTCTCTCATCAAAGTAAAGGAAAACTAGAATCTAGATCTAAGAAGTGTGTCTTCTTAGGTTACCCCGAGGGTGTCAAGGGATATAGGTTGTAGGATAGGAGCTAGAAGGGTGTGAGATAATCATAAGTCGAGATGTGACCTTTAATAAGTCTAGGATACCCTATATGGAAAGTGAAGAATAGCGGGTTAGGGAAAAGTCCCTAGTCAAGGTGGAGCGAATGAATGTCCATATCCCCATTAACCTGAGCATTGTGGAGAGTAATACACAAAATCGGTAGAATATAGAGTTAGAATGTGATGAAGAATTTTTTGATGACAACCCTATTGACCAAAACCCTCTACTTGATTATCAATTAGCTAGAGATAAAGAGAAGAGACCACATAAAGAAACCTAGAGGATGTCTAGCTACACCATAACCTACACTAGTTACCAAAAGCTAGTGGATAAGGAACAAAATACCTATAAGGAGGCTATGAGGAGTGAAAAAAAAAGTAAGGAATGTCAAAGTGCCATAATAGAATAGATGAGTTCTCTGATGAAGAATCAAACTTGAGATTTAATTCCTAGACCTAAGGATAAATCTATAGTGGGATGCAAATTGGTCTATAAGATAAGATATGGAACTAGTGGGAGTGAACCTATGAGATATAAGGCTAGGTTACTAGCTAAGGGCTATACACAACAGGAATGGATAGATTATAATGAGATCTTTTTCGCCAGTTGTTAAGTACACAACTATTAGAGTCATTGATAAGTGTGTTTTTACACTCTTACTTTACTAGCAACATATGGAAAATTATTGATTAATATGTTGTAATATAACTTAATTCTATGCAATTTACGTTTTGCAAAATAACTTGATGAATGTAGCGGAAATAAGAAGAACGTGTGGGAAAAAAGGACCAAAAAGAAGGAAAATAAAAGTTCAGGGACCAAGATACAAATAATCAAAAGATGAACCGAAAGAGAAAATGAAGATGCAAAGATGTAGAGATCAAATTGAACTAAGGAATAGAGCATTGGTGAAGAAGAGACAAGGAAAGAGGTCAAGAGTTGAGCAACCCAAGTTTGAGGACTAAAACACAGATTTTGGAATGTTACACAATACTATGAGGTCGCATAGTGTTGTCTTCCATGCAGCCGTATACACCACTTCTGGAAATTAAAATGCCAATTCTCAATAAACTTTGCGACCGCATGAAGATGAACTATGCGATCGCATAGTTATGTTCGAGGGCGAATATTTAGTTTCCTAATCTTGTTCAACTACCTATGGAAACAAGTGGGGATTCACATTTTTAAATCCTAATACAACCCAGAACACAGGAGAATGCATCCATGCACATCTTTTAGTCGTTGGAGCTTAAGAACTTCTCATGAGGAACCAAAGATTTCGGTGAAGCTACGAATGACCTCGGTTGGATCTGGTGATTTTACATCAGTTATTTATGTAATTTGATCTTTCTTTACTAAACAATCATAGGTTTAGACATTTTTTTATAAGTTTATTTTGAGATTGGCTTAACTTTTTTAAACTTTTCATAGATTCAGTCATCATTTGTTTATCGAAGACTTGAACTATTTGTTGAGTTTTAATTTCATTTATTTTATTGGTGGATTGATTACTGCTTTATGCAAGGTGTACATGGTTGTGTTTTGAATGTTATTCTAATAAAAAGGGCGTAAGTGTTATAGGAAATCTAGATTCTAGGATTACAATTGAATTAAATTAATTTTTAACATTATATATTCCGGTTAGAGAGTTGGGCAAATCATCTCTAATTGAGTAAATAGAATGAATTATTGATTTGATTGATCCAATCAAATTGAGGAAATTCTAATACTTCACTATCTCAAACATTGATTTTAATATCACTCAAGTAATAAATTTTACTACACCTTCAAAAGAACAATCATTATTCGGATTCTTTAAGCATTTCAACCATCCCTGTGGAACCGACACACCAAAGTTGTGCTACAACTACCGCATTATTCTTTAGGTGCAATCAGTCATGCTTGCTTACGTTGATTACAATGACTGGGAACTTGAATAACTTGAAAAAAATTGTGTTTTTCCATTGTGATCTTGATGAAAAGGTTTTTATGAATTAGTCCAAAGATTTTAAAAGTCTAAACCTAATCATGTATGTTTCTTTAAAAAATCTCTTGATGGGCTAACACAGTTTTCACGACATTGGTATAAAAAGTTTGATTTCTATGTGTTGTATATTGGTTTCAAGAGAAGTGAGTTTGATGATTGCTTGTATTACCGCACCACAACACTAATAAAGAGTGTGTGTATTTGTTACTTTATGTTAACGACATGTTATTAATTGGACCTAATATGAATGTGGTGAAAAAGATTAACATTGATTTGAGTAAAAAAAATTTGACATACACGAAAGATCTAGGGCATGATAGGAGGATCCCAAGTAAGAGATTAATAGGGATAGATCTCATTTTTGCTTATTTGTGCAACAAACTCCTTACATGCTTAAGATTTTGAAGAAATTTGGCATGCTTGATTGCAAACCTATTTCTGAGCCTCTTGGAAACCATTTTATATTGTCTAAAGACCAATCATTTGCAAATGAAGAAGAAAAGGCTTTTATGAGTAAAGTGCCTTACTCTAATGTTTTTGGTTCTATTATGTACCTCATGGTCCATACTAGATTTGATTTGGCTTTCACCAAGAGTGTGTTAAGTAGGTGCATGTCTAATCATGGTCCCAAGTACTAGGAAGCTTTAAAGTGATTGCTTAGGTACTTAAAGAATACTTTTGTTGAGAGGTTAGTTTATGTGTGCTGTGGAGGGTGTGAAACTTAAAAGGTTTACAGATGTTGACTATAAATAATTGCAAGTTTACTTCATCTTATGTGTTTAGCTTGTGTTACTCTTGTATGACTTGGAAGTCTCAACTCCAACATATTGTTGCTCAACCTACTACCGAATTTGAGTATATTGTTACCACCGAAACTATTAAAGACGTTTTGTGGTTTAGAGGTTCGCTTAATGAACTAGGTACTTTAAGTGATTATGTGATTGTATACTATGGTAGTCAATTGGTCATCCATTTGTGTAAGAACCCCGTGTTTCATGAACGCAATAAACATATAGATGTTAGAATGCATTTTATTAGAGATGTTGTGTCTCAAAGTTTGATAAAACTTGAAAAAGTACATTCTGACTATAACCCTGCAGACATGGTCATTAAGGTGATAAAGTTTAGAAGTTGTTGTTCACTTCTAAACATCAACAAAGGTATGTGGCATTTTCAATTTGTTTGAAATCACATTGTGCGACTACTAAACTCATTTGTTGTGTTTGCGGGTATATTTGACATCAAGATATATGTTTGTTAGGTATTTTGATACCAAATAAACCTCGAAGAAATGATGAATAATCGGGACAAATATTAGATTCAATTATTATAATTGAATACACTTAAGTGTTGTAGGGTCGAAAATTACACTTGATAGCCCTAGTTACGAAGACGACCCATTACTTGACCTATTATAGTACATATGTCTTTGGCTTCTCTTCGTGACTACCTTTGTCTCTTTTCTCCTTTGTGTTTACCTCCTTCTTGCAACTCCTTTTGTCGGCCGTTTACTGGCAAGTTGGACAATGGCCATGTGCCTTCTGTCCATGCATTTTTTGCCCATATTTCATCCCGGTTTCTACCCTATTTCGCTGCCTTTGTGCACAACTTTTGTTTAGGTTTTGGGTACTCCTTCATGGTCCGTTTGAGTGGATAATCTTTGTTCAATTTGTGTGGTGCTGCTGTATGATTTTCGGCTCTTGACTTGAACCTCGATCCATCCACTCTGGTGCCAATAGTCTGAGCTTTTGATAGGGAAGTTGATTTCAAATTTACTTTGATTATCTCCATTATTTATCTCATAGTCAACTTACTTTGTGTTTGTTAATTGATTGATAGGCGTATTTAGCACTTCAAGAATTTCAACTTTTTGAGACAAAAATGATGGATTCTAATCATAATTACAAAAATCAGCCTTGCCGTCGTGTTGGAAAATCGGCGGCCTAGACCCTTGACTAGGTTGAGCAGATTAAATTGATAGAAATGTACTTGACTCGGTCAAAATTGGGCTTTGACTGAGTTAACCGGTGATTTACTCGGCTCGGTTGACCAATTTGAGTGGGTTTTTAAATCCTTTTATAAAATTTTTAGGACCAAGGGAATTGAGCCTTGGACCTCTAAGAAAAATAAAGGATTCTCCATCACTTGAACACAAAGTACTTTATTATTATTTGTGTGCAATAACTTATATCTAATTAATGAATCATTTATAATTTTTATAAAAATATTATTTTAAAAAATTTTGATCCAACATTTTACTTTATTTTATAAACCTAAATAATTAGTGAAAAATAAATTAAAAATTTTAATTTTGCCCATAAAAAAAATTTATACTTTGTGTTTTTATAGGTTTTTATACAATGACCCTTCAGTTGAACCACCGGGTCACCGGTTGAACCACTCACCCGTTGACCTACTGCATTATCCGGGTCGAGTCTAATTAACCTTTATTTTCCCTGCAAAGGTTCTAATTCAAGACCTACAATGGTTCTTTTCATCCCAACCAGAGCTTTTTTCAAGTTATTGTACCTGGATAAAATGAAAAGTAGAATGTCTTCTTACTTCACATATAAGGTGGGTATGGACCAGTCCCAGTCCTGGAATATTATACTTCTATGCAGCCAGCGTATTCGTTCCATAAAACTTAAAATGAAAATGATTAGACTAATTATATGCTTCCAAATATAGGATGAGGCAATGCAATCACAGTATTTTTTCCATATATGTATACATTTAATGACTTAACATCAAATTTGGTTCTAAAATTCTTGCTACAAAAGCAATAAAATGTGGTCCTAAATTTTTATGGCAGAACTTTATTGCTACTTTCTTTATTTGGTCTTTCGGGGTTTTCTTTTTGATCTGGGTAGATTATGATTGAAACCTGTATTGATCTTTCATCCTTATTAATAGTCGACTCTTCATCCCACATTTATCTCTCCCTCAAAAGCACACACAAAACGGTTTCGTCTGCATCTACAGTTGGTCGTTTCTTTGAAATGGGCCGGTCACCATGCTGCGACAAAGTGGGTTTGAAGAAAGGACCGTGGACATCTGTGGAAGACAAGAAGCTTTTGGCTTTCATTCAAGAACATGGCCATGGAAGTTGGCGTGAGCTTCCAGAAAGAGCTGGTAATGTGCACACATTCACTATCTTAGCATGAATATTTGTTGAAAGGGGTTAAACTTTTAACCAAAGTTGTTTCATTGACGACTAATATTGTTGTTGTGGAGCATATATAGGGCTTCGGAGGTGTGGTAAAAGCTGCAGATTAAGATGGATGAATTATTTAAAGCCTGATATCAAGAGAGGAAAGTTCACCTCCCAAGAAGAACAGACAATTATTCAGCTTCATGCTCTCCTTGGAAACAGGTAATTGTAATTATTTATAACTATTTCTACACTAAAGGGTTTAGTATATAATAATTATGGGATAATATTCACCTAATAAGATTTGACAAAGTTTTACACCAACTCCTACCTCATCTATCCTACTTTAGTCGGGCTTGGCTATGGAGTTAGAACCATTTAGTATAGAAAATGTTAAAATGTTTTTGCACAGTATAGTATTGCAATGTAAGACAGGTTTCATGATAGCCTTTCACTCAATTATTCTTCTTACAGGATCTGAAATCAAAGAACAATTTGCTTCAATGTCATGATTCATCTCTTGCAGGAAATTGTGACCTCGATTTCAACTTTAAACTGGATATATGTACGAACCAGAAGCACAATATTTTCTCCTGTTATACTAAAATATACAAGTTATTATTTGTTCGAGTGAGTTATCTAAGATGGTATGTTAGTTGTCCGGTTCAGTATGGTCAAATTCAGTCCGTGTTTGGTAGGGGTTAATAATTAATTTTAATCACATTTCATGGGACACACAACTTTTCCACTACACACTTTATTAATTATATCAAAATCTACTAAAAATCCGATTATAATCCGGAGCAAACAGTTGCTTAATATAACAAACATGAAGTTAAGTTGTTCAACAATACTAATTTGTTCTTGTATTGTTTCAGATGGTCAACCATTGCAATGCACTTACCAATGAGAACTGATAATGAGATAAAGAACTACTGGAATACCCGTCTAAAGAAGAGATTAACCAAGATGGGAATTGATCCGATGACTCATAAGCCCAACAACCACGGTCTCGGTTCTGGTCAGTCCAAGGATGCTGCGAACATAAGCCACATGGCTCAGTGGGAGAGTGCTCGACTCGAAGCCGAAGCAAGGCTAGTTCGTGAGTCGAAAATCGCTTCCAACCCTTACATTTCTCAGTTCCAAAACAAAGACAGGGCTCTGTGGCCTTTAGCACAACTGCGTCGGCCACCATGTTTGGATGTACTAAAAGTCTGGCAAGGTAGATGGGCAATGCCAAAAGAAGAGCATACAACAATTGTTAGCAGTTCTTTCAACTACCCAAACACTACCTTAAACTTCTCGGAGAATATTTTCACTATTCCTTCTGTTGGATTTGGTGAGGAACATTCATCCATTACTTCCATTAATTGCATCCAGAATATGGGTCCATTTGAAGTTGGGACCGGCTCAAAAGAAGAAAATATTCAAAATGACAACCATCCCCGGATCAAGGGCAGAATGGAGAATTCAGTTGATTCTACTAATTATATTGCCGACTCTTTAAGGGTTCCAAGCTTAATGGAGGGCTTTACAGATCTTGTGATGGACTCTGATAATGTCGTTGAAGAGAATAAGAATTATTGGAACAGCCTACTCATGTTGGTGACTTCGCCTATGGACTCTCCGGTGTTCTAACAAAATATTATAAGCACACTTTTAAGAACTAGTATTGGACTGTGTTAGGGACATTTCATCATATTGTTCAGGTGTTTTATTCCGAAAAATATCAATAATTAGTGCCTTTAATTTAAGAATATCTGCTTGTCAGTTGGGTAAGAGTTGATTTTTAAATAAGACTTAAATAAATAAATATCTTCTTCTTTTAATGTTTTAGACTTTCATACATAGATCTCATATTATCTACTGTTTTTTTCTTCGTTCATATATACAAAAACACGTATAGTTTTTAATTAAAAATTGAATTGAAGATACAAATGAGAATTGAAGATCAAATTAAAATAAATGTGGCATCTCTAATTGTTGAAGCTTACACATAACAAAGATCATGTTTAGATACTTGTAAATTTAGTTAAATTGTGACATATTGTGTTCTCTTAAATTATAGTTTGTGGTCCAAGAAGACACATCTAAATCCAGTGAAAAGAAGACATACAAACTCTCCTTTCATACTTGTAGCTGTACTCTGAAACTTATATAATGGGTTAATTTCATAAATGGTCACTGAAGTTACCTGAAAATAACAAAACAGTCACTAAAGTTTCAAAGTTTCAGAAACGGTCACTGAAATTTGAAATTTCTTTCACAAACGGTCGCTAAATTTTCAGATTTTTTGGGCAACTTTGAGGCAATTTTTCGACAACTTACGACCACCAAAATCGTCGATTTCGGATACCGTTGGAAGGCCCACAATGTCCTCTTCAATTACCACCAAAAATCTCCCCAAAAATCCAAGTGATTTGGCCGGAATAAACCCACGAAGTCGGTAATCGAAAATTGTGAAAATCTGCCCAGAGTTTGAGGCAATTTTTCGGCAACTTCCGACTACCATAACCACAGATTTCGGATACTGTTGGAAAGCCCACAATGTCCTCTTCAATTACTACCAAAAAGCTTCCCATAACTCCAAGGGATTTGACCGGAATAAACCTACGAAGTCNCGGCAACTTCCGACTACCATAACCACAGATTTCGGATACTGTTGGAAAGCCCACAATGTCCTCTTCAATTACTACCAAAAAGCTTCCCATAACTCCAAGGGATTTGACCGGAATAAACCTACGAAGTCAGCTACCAAAAAAGTTCGAAAATCTGCTCAGTTTGGGTTGCTGACTTCGTGTGTTTATTCCGGTCGAATCACTTGGAGTTTTTGGGAGATATTTTATGGTAATTGAAGAGGACATTATGAGCTTTCCAACGGTATTCGAAATCAACGGTTTTGGTGGTCGGAAGTTGCCGAAAAATTACCTCAAACTTGCCCAAAAAATCTGAAAATTTGGGCAGATTTTCACAATTTTCGGTTGTCAATTTCGTGGGTTTATTCCTGCAGAATCACTTGGATTTTTGGGGAGATTTTTTGTGGTAATTGAAGAAGATATTGTGTGCTTTCTAATGGTATCCGAAATCGACGGTTTTGGTGGTCAGAAGTTGTTGAAAAATTAACTCAAACTTGTCCAAAAAATCTAAAATTCAGTGACCGTTTGTGAAAGAAAATTCTAACTTCAGTGACCGTTTTTGAAACTTTGAGATTTCAGTGATCATTTTGTTATTTTCAGATAACTTCAATGACTATTTGTGAAATTAATCCCTTATATAATTAATACTTGAAAGTGCTATTTGTCGGACAATTATTGTAATGATTATTGTAAAAGAAAAGTTTATTAGGGTTTGTAGTGAATGACAACTACATCCTTGTGGCCCTAGAAATTATTACCATTGTATCTTTGATTCTTACCTATAAATATAGGGGTTTGGTCATCAATAAAGCACACACAAGTCCATTGACTTCTCTAATTCTCTTCTCTTTTTCTCTCTATTTTATAATATGTTATCAGCACGATTCACTTGAAATCTAAGGGAATTTGTTATAAGGTAATAATTTTTTTCATAATCATCTATTACATGTACCAAAATTAATTTGGTGACATGTGATTCTTACAATGAATTGGAATCAATTCTGCCGATGGTGACATGTGCATTCATTCTGCCATCTTCAATTTGTGCCACAATTATAATGTTTTCATGTACTGCCTTTTAATTTACCCACAGAATTGATTCACGCACTCAAAAATTCGTGTCATCTATTTTTTACCAACACATGTAAATCCTTGTAATTGCAGTTAATAGTCATCTATTTATTTGCCAACACATATAAATCAGTGTAATGATTACATCGAATCCACCATAGTTTGTCTACTGCACCCAACCCTAATTCATGCAAAATGTTTTCTGTGAATTCATGAGAGAGATAGACACGTACTAAATTAGTTTATGTAATTTCTATTATGTGCC
>CAIGRS010220849.1:0-10401 GCA_903798395.1 Fraxinus floribunda | reverse complement strand
TTGAGGAAGAGGTTTTTCTTCCTGTTACATAATTCTGTATTTTTCCTTTTTCTTGTTGTAACATCTGTTCTTGAGGTTTTCTTCTTGCTGGTTTATGTTTCTTCTGGTTATAATTCTGCTCTGCTGATTGAAGGCAGCCATTTAGTCCCAACACTAGTGATAGGGATGAAGGTTAGAGGTAGTGATGATGGCGGCACAGATTCTTCAACATGTATGAACCACATTGTGATTTAATGTTACAATTGGCTAAGCAATCATGTTACTTGTACAATCTTTGTTGATAATTCATATTTGATAACATCACATTCATTTATTTCAAGAATTGTTTTTAAAATCAATGATCTGAATTTTAACAACACCAAAACTGTCAACCATAATTATCAACAAGGATTGTGCAACAAGATTAGTTATTGGGTAAAACCCTTAAAAATGACTATTCTCAGCAAGGGAGTTAAAGATTAGACTTTAAAGTTAAGGGTTGAAAATTAAATATGCAATTTTCTATATATATTTTAATTTCACTCTAGTCAAATTTAGAAGAGAGAGACAGAAACAATGGTGCAGCATTGGATTTGAATTGGAGTGTCTGTCGACAACGCTTGAACAGAAAAGGGAATATATTCATTGTTCGAATATTGTAAGATAAATCATGTTCCAAAAAGTAAGGGAAGACTCAAACAAAATCTTACAATCAGATTTAGTTAATTTGGATGTATAAGGCTGAATTATAAGTTGGAGGAATCTAGTTATGATTTTATCCTATATGAGTACTTAGAAATAATTATAAGGGAAATGCTTCTTTCAATGTGATAAATAACATGATTACATTTTCAAATTTATAACTTGTTTTTTTTCTATGCTTTCAATGTGATACCTTACTTCTTTAGTATTTTATTATACCTTGTATAAAGTGGTTGGTTTATATTATAAATTAGTAGCCAAAATGAGATGGTCATTACTTTATTTTTGTTTGGATACTGAGGATTTGTTTGAGCCCATTCTTTAGAAAAAATAGATTTATAATAGTAATTTTTTAGAGAATGTACGATTAAAAAAATATAAAAAAAGCTTCTTGATCCTCTTGGTAATAATAAGTGTGAAGTTAATTTGTGTACAAACTAAACAACTAAGAAACCTTTTAAATATGTTCAAAGGGATACAAACCTTTTAGAATTGATTCATAGTGATGTTTGTGATTCTAATAGATCACCAACACAAGTTGGCAATAAGTATTTTGTAATATTTATAAATGACTTTTCTAAATGTTGTTATATTTATTTATTGAAAACGAAAGATGAAATCTAAGATAAGCTCAAAATCTATAAGGTGGAGGTCAAAAATCAATTAAAACGTGAGGTAAAGATATTGAGGACCAATAGAGGAGTAGAATATATTGAGAATAATATTAAGAATTACTGTGAAGATAATGATATAATAAACGAAGTGGCATCTCTTTATCCACTACAATCCAATTGTGTTGCGTAAAGGAAGGATAGAACTTTGGGGAATATGTTAAATGGGTTTTACAAAAGGGTCAAATGGGCCCTGGACGAACGGGGGGCGCCAGCATCTGCCGACTGGAGTGAGAGGGCATATGTAGCAAAACCCATGTTAAATGCTATGCTCAAAAGTTTTAGAGCACCTGAGAACTTATGGAATGAAGCTATCATTGTTATATATTGAATCGAATAATTGTTAATATCAATTTTACTCTTATATAAATTTGCTATAGACTCAATATACTCTCATTTGATTTATAATATTGTCCTTATTTTATTTTATTTTGTTAACTATATCCTTATATAATCTTCTTAATTTTTATTGTATTAAATTAATTATGCAACTTATAATATTAAAAAAAGTTCATAAGAGTATTTTAGGCATTACATCTATTATTTATATTAAAATGAAAAAGAAAAGTTGTTAGGGGAGCTCTGCCTAGTTCAAATTTTTGTGTAATTTTTAAAAGAATGATGTCTTGTAATATGTCAAATTTTCAATATGCCAATGTTTTGTTAAACTAAATAATTCGAATAAAATTTATGTCAAAATTAATAATTAATTTTAATCATACATTTTATAGGATCCACAACTTTTTCATTACAATCAACTTTTATTAACATTTACTACTCCCTCTTTTTCATTTATATATGCTTGTTTTGTTTTTTCCACGGATTAAGAAATCTTAGCCCATGTTTGTCTATCATTTTAAAAAATTCTATTTTCTATAGTAAACAATCTCATCCATATATTCNTTGTTTTTTCCACGGATTAAGAAATCTTAGCCCATGTTTGTCTATCATTTTAAAAAATTCTATTTTCTATAGTAAACAATCTCATCCATATATTCACCCAATAAAATATTCAACACACAAACAAATAAAATTACTTTAAATTTCATCCACACATTCTCCAAAAAATATTATTTCTTACATCATTCTTGAAATTTTAATGGGTGACAAACACACCCTTAGTTAGCCCGTGTTTGAGCCACATTAAAATTTTTATTCTCATTCTTTTACTCATTTTCAACTACACATTTTTCAATAAAATAATGTTTTCCATCACTCAATAACTTTTTTTTTTCAACCACACATTTTTCATCAATCCGCTATTCCAAAATATATTTTTTCAAAATAGCGTGGCTCAAACACACCCTTATTGTTATTGGAAAAACAATTTTTACTAAAAAGTTTCTTAGTTTACCCTCATTTAATTATTAATAATCAGTAATAAAGGAAAAATGGTATATTAGTAAACAAACAAAACAAAACATTCTTAATAAAGAAATAAGACTATATAATTGAGACATGAAAATAAGTTTATATAAATGGGACGGAGGGAGTAAAACATTATTATTTTTTATCTAAATCAAACAAAGGTATATAATGAGTGTGAAATATTATGTCCTTACATTGTTTGTTTTTGTTCAATAATTACCCGGGGAATATGAGATCTATTTATCATGTCTTGGTATTATCATTTGAATAATTCCACTTGACCAGAAAAATTTCACCAAAAATCTCACATGGAGGTGGGTCCCACTTGTGAATAAAATAATGTAAAAAATGCGGACCCACCTGTGTTGTGTGTTGTCTATTGATTTTCTGTGTATACAATATTCCGTATACACAACATGTTTGTTATCATTATGTAGTTACTAAAATCATTAAAATTTTAACTTTTGTGTAATTTTTTTTGACTTTTTGATTTTCTCTAATTTCTATATGCACTATAACCCTAAAGCCCATTTAATAACAAAAAAATATTGTCCCCCCTTCTCCGCCCAGAATTAGCATGACAAGCTTCATAACTTACATTTTAATTCATGGATTAAGATATTATTTAATTGATTTTTATCATTCGATACCCCATTCATCCCATAAAGATTGATTTTCATTTGTCCCGAATATAAACTAATCATATTTTTACATTTTCTTAATTTGTGTGAAAATGGAAGTAAGTCTATTTTTATTAGTGAATACATTTTTCATTGAATTTCAAATTTCTTGGAGGATCGTCAAGCCCCGGAGGGCAAAAATTCCACATAGAAGATGAGTATCGACTTCAATTAATAAGAATTCGCCCTTATCAATTGGGACTAAGATACCAAAAGAATGATGAAGGGTGGGAAGAAACCCTCAAGGTTTTTAACCAGGACAACAAGCTCAATTAATTACCAAACTAATGGATTTGGTTTCTCAAAGTGAGAAGTTGAGTATGAAGAAGCTGAGGAGTTATGCAAGAATATGGATTCCCTTCGCATAGATATGTTAATAGCAAGACGATTCCACGTAATGGTTACAGACTCCCAAAAAAAAAAAGATGTATATCATTATTCATGTATATATGAATCTAGAGTTATTATAAATGAATTTATTTCTATATATTCATGTATTTAAGAGTTTTAATAGGTGTTATGTATCAAAGGTCGTATAAAAATGTTACTCATTTGAATTATTTCATTATTACAAAAAATTTGAATCATAGAAGTTGATTTTTTCTAGTAAAATTTTCTTCTCTTAAATTTATATCATCAAGTTTTTTTTAGTTCGTTTAAGCCTTATCAAATACTCCGAACAAATTGGTATCAAATATTACTTTTACCGCACTTATAAAGTATTTCAAAATAATGTGTAATGTACGTTCAACTCTGACCAGTTTTACTAATGCATGTCTTAATACAAACTCAAACAAATAAATAAATAAAAGGTCAATCATAAAATGGCAATTTGTCGAGTTAATAGAAGTCGACTAGCAAGTCAATTGTCGAAGTATAAATTGATCTAATAAATAATATATTGGGTAGTTCTTAAAAAATAAAAAGGTACGATGAACAGTCCGGTTGAAACATGTGGACCGAATCAATGGTGTCAAAACTGCAATATCGATTAAATTTGATGCATTGACAATTTTTTGTTCACCCTAGAAATCATGTTAGATTCATCTTGTAATGTGGGATTGAAACATTTTCATTTTCTCTTCAATTTCTGATTAATTTTCCATTTATGCAAAAATGGTTTTGAGAGCAAATATATCACAATCTTTTCATGCTCAATTTTGATGCTGCGAAAAATTGTTAACGATAACAGTTCGATTGTTTTACCAAAGTTATTCACTAATAACTTTAATGGTCATGTTATATGTATAGAGAAGTTTAACACATTGGTTTACACTCATATGAGTTAGCTATTTTAATACATTAATTTTGACAACACATTTTTTAATCAATTGTCAGATTTTTAATACA
Organism: Fraxinus floribunda; assembly: GCA_903798395.1. NCBI lineage: Eukaryota > Viridiplantae > Streptophyta > Magnoliopsida > Lamiales > Oleaceae > Fraxinus > Fraxinus floribunda. The sequence goes on along the minus strand of CAIGRS010220849.1, from coordinate 5,651 downwards.
TTCCTAGTGTCAATCAAAATGTACATTTTGTGTGTAAAAATAGTTTAATCCTTAATTCTATATTTTCATTTGTTATCGTATAGTTCCCTCCGAATAAAATCTTGGCACCGTATTTTGAAGTGCCAAGATTTGAGAGGTGTCAAAACTCTGTTAAATTTCACTACAATCTTTGAAGTGTCACTTATAATTGTAGTGAAGTATCAAAATTTTATCGGGGAACATAGAGTAGGGATTCTTCATAGTTGTATAGCATATTTAGCTCTGCTTAAAATAGAAAAGAAATTAATACATTTTTTTGTCTTTTTTCGACTGTATGACTTTTCATACTATTGAAAAAGTCGAAAGTTGTTCAAAAATCTAAATTTGTTAAGAGGTGTGACCAGTTTGATTCATTGTATATCAGAGTCGCACACATAATTTTTAAAATAGATAGGAATGAAACTTGAACTAAATACGTTCTCATACTCTAATATCATTTTAATCCCTTCATTTAGCAAGTTAAACGGTTAGAGATGATCAACGCTTAGTCATTTAGGTTTAAAAGAAGGATAATTCTATTTATATCGAATGGAGGTTACTGAAAATGTGTCACCCTCTCACATGCAAGCGGGGCCCGCACAAATAAAAAACTCTCAAATGTGTGGTCCTCACACCCTAGTGTAAATGTAGCATTGTCCTTAAAAGAAATAGTTAAAAGGGGAGATGAAAAAAAATACCAACATGAAGTTGCATTGCAATCTTGTCTTCTTGTGTTTTGTCTCAAGTGCAAAACAAACAAAATTTCATTATTTTTTATTTACTGCATACACAGTCAATTAAAGTTGCTTTAACTGTTTTCCAACTGTAATAAAAATACTTGACCATGACAGAGAAATAAGCTTGACATCAACTCTTCCCCCTTTTCACCCTTTCAAAAAGTAAGTGAAACCATTCGGCTCCTTCAATTCAACTATTAGTACGTATCATATTCACCATTAAACCTTTATCTATTATTGTGCAAATTCATAAGCTACGAGTGATGTTATCTAACCCGTGTTTGATTCTAATAGAAATTAGATTTTTATCGGATTTTGAGAAAGTTGATAAAATACTTAATTGAAAAGTGAATCCCATAACATATTTGGTTAAAATTAATTGACGGCTTTAACTTAAATTTTTATTATTTTTTTACTAAACAAGACAATGGCTTAATTTCCATGGTGCTCGACGATTGTCTAGGTCATTTTGGGTCACTGCCATATCGTTTGACAAAATCAATTTGCATTCATCCCTCAGATGATGTGATATAACAATAAAATTACTATTATCTAGACTGATGTTAGCAACGATCGAAATTAGAGAGCCAATGTTGAAAAAATAAGTTTTCACTTCTTTCTCTGATTCAAAATCGTGCACGAGACTTTCATTCAAATTCATCACACGTCCATTGGGGTTTGTAACTCGATTTTTGCATCTATAGAGATGCCTTTATGTTATTATCTTTTGATCACTCGATTTAGATTTAGCCTGATTTCAAGGACCACTCCCCTAAATAACTTTGTTCTATCAATAATGCAATTGCCCACTTTTGAACATTGGGAAAAAATTAATTATTGTCCGACTCACGCTGATGTGTTAAGATTCAGGTCCTTTTTCTTTTTAATTGTCTTTTATGTGTGAACTGAAAACTGGTTTTTTATGGGTTTGTGTGGAATTTTATGTAGCTTCGGACAAGGTAGAAACTTTCGGTGTTCAATATTCTTCGTACAATCTATAAAAGCCACTCTACACTACTCTCTATTTTCCCTCTACACAGCCTCTCTTTTCTCACATTAAAATTTTCCGATTCTTTTCTCCTATATACAGGGATTTGAATTCTGGGTTTTATTTAAATTTATGCAGTTTAAATTGGGGGAGGGGGAGGCTTTTATCTAAAAGAAAATTTTGAATTTCTCAATAGGAAAATGATACTGTTGTTAAAGAGGTGGAGTATTTGGAAGTTCTTCGTAGTTATTGAAAACAAATTTTGTGTATCAAAGAGCTTTTATTTTTGGGTTTTTTCTAATTTTCAACAGGAGAATTCTTGATTTGTTTTTGGGCTTGTTCTTCGTTAGCATTATTTTGCTGCATCGTCTGTTTAATGGGAAGTGCATCATTGCCGCCGGGATTTCGATTCCATCCGACTGATGAAGAACTGGTTGGATATTATCTTAAAAGGAAAAATGAGGGACTTGAAATTGAGCTGGAAGTCATTCCAGTAATTGATTTATACAAATTTGATCCATGGGAGCTGCCAGGTATTTGTTTTTTAACATATTCAGACAAGGATTTGCTACTAATTAATAATTTTCCGGACCTAAGCCTCAAATATGAAGATCTGGACTGGGACAGAGACACAGCCTAGACTCCTATAAAGAATTGCTACTAATGTGTTCGATGAATTGCTTATAAGACATGCTTTGTTCTTTCATAAATTCGTGCCAAGTTCATCGCCTAAGCGTAGTGCTTTATTCGTTTATTTATTTAATTTTATGTCGGATTCATGTGAAGTTCATACTATTATTGACAATTGACATCGATTATGAAAGATGCTCAACTAAAATACACTTGTTACATTTTTTTATTTTGGTTCGTGAGGACGAAGGATTGTAATGTGTTGGCCATGAATTGCAGAAAAATCATTCCTGCCAAAGCGCGACATGGAGTGGTTCTTTTTCTGCTATCGAGACAAGAAGTATCCAAATGGCTCTCGAACTAATCGAGCCACTAAATCTGGATACTGGAAGGCTACAGGAAAAGATCGGAAAGTTGTCTGTGAGTCCCAAGGGTACCGCAAGACCTTGGTTTTCTATCGTGGACGAGCACCACTTGGGGATAGAACAGATTGGATTATGCATGAGTATCGACTCTGTGATGATGTTTCCAACGACACCCCAAGTTTTCAGGTAACATTGCTAGAATTTACAGTGACAGTCTTTGACAGTTCCTACATTACTGAAATGTTAATTGAAATGGCAATTTAAATATCTGCAGGGGTCTTTCGCCTTGTGTCGTGTTGTCAAAAAGAACGGAAACGCAGAGAAAACTTATGCTCATGGAGATACTATGCTTAAGCCGGCTGGAAATTGTTCTAGCAGTAGTGAACCTTTCACCTCAAGTGCTGTATCAAATGAACCAGCGGTCACTTCTAGTACCATGCCTTTTCAAACCATTGACGTGTATAACGAGAGTAATCATTCAATTCACTTTACTTCTCAATATCCGGTAGAACCTATCGAGGGATATGATCTCTCCACAAGCCTCTGGGGCTCGCCTAATATAGTTCTTGATTCTTATAAGGTAGTAACTAGCAAGATTAGTATTTGCTTGTGTGAAATTTATATTATCAGGTTCTTGTTCGTACTTTATTACCAAACGTGTAATGTTACAGGAATGCTATCCACAGTATGACCAGTTTCCGTACCTGGGTTCACGGCCTTCAGACGAGCAACATAATATCTCACAAAGTTCATCTTACTCAAGTTTTAGAGAGGAGGCTGGACTTTCAGATGATCTAACTCAGTATGGATGCATCTCACCTTACTCGTTTCATGAAAACTACGATGGATATCCAAGCAAATGATAATTCAAGTCACGTCCATTAAAGTTAACCATATCATTTTGAGTATGCCACGAGCAGAATACTGCATCAACTTTTTTGAGACGGCGCTTTTTAATGTTTGTCTTGGATTGGAATGTGGAAACAATCCGAACTGGTGATGTTAAAGAAGCTCTTTACCAGCCTTGGCTGAGGTGACTTAGAAGTTTGTTACTTTGCTACGTCTAGCACATCTTTCGTGGTTAAGTTTTATCAATACTGTGTTTTTTTACTACAGTGTGTCAAGAAAAGACCTCTATTGGTGATCGCTTTTATTGATTTCACTAGGAATTGGTCTTGTATGAGAAAAGTTGATTTAATATATGTATTTTCTTTGATCAATAAAGGTTATATGAATGGAATTACTTTTTATTCATGTGGCCCATGACTCTAGCCTATGAAACAAATAGCTTCATCCTAAACTTTCCTTTAATGAACTGGCTATCTTTAGGTTGCTGACTACAGTTATGGCCCCCACACGGTTCCATTAATGATGGGATCATGCTGTTAAAGTCTATGCATTATTAAAAAAAAATTGAATTCCAACCTTGAGGGTCCCCCATCGTCCCGCCTCTAGAGTCTAGAGTATGGTTGAGGAGGTAAATCGCGGGATGTGCCTCAACAGGTTAGGGTACAAGAGTTATCATACTGGTGCCCACAAAGAGTCTAATTCCAAACCTTGTTAGAGGCAGAAATTGCACACTCACACTGCAGCTGTCAGCTCAATTGAAACTACTTCGCTCATGTCCTTTGCATCACTGAACTATGCCCCGGGGCCAAAGTCTATGCATTATTGAGATGTCATTACGAGGCCCTTGTTTGATTCTATTTTTAAAAAAATATATTTCTCTTCTTTCGAATCACATTTTTCATAAAATAATATTACACGCAAACTTAAATTTTTTTTTTTTTTAACCACACATTCATTATTTCAAAATACATTCTACGCAAAAAAATAAAATAAAATAAAATAAAGGGCTCAAACAAACTCTAGAGGTGTAAAAATGTATCAAGTCATTTAGATATCATGTAAGCAAGATTAACCCCGGCCTTGACATAAGCTGTACTGTTGGTCGAAACCCCTTAAGTTAGGTCGTGCTCGAAAAAAGTAAAAGAATCTTGAAATTATTGAAAAACTCGAACATACACCGTATTCAACCTCACTTTTAAGTCGTTTTAAACTATATAATAAACTTACACTTAATATTGTGAAATCAAATGTGTTTGTCCCAAAGTCGTACTAATGTATAGTCGAATTCCCTTAATCACGAATCTGCTCCATGAGAAGGCAAATAGTCCTGTAGAGGTTCTGCATTCTTCATTTCAGGTTTTTCAGTAGTCAACATGATTTTATCATCAACTGGATTGAACTCTCTAAAACTAGCTACTTTCCCAATTCTTCAACTTCCATGCTGACAAGGTCGAGCCTTGCGACCGCCTTGAGTAGTAGTGAAGCAAAAGTGGCAAACGGCAATGCTTCCGAGAACTCAAGGCTAGTTATAAAAATCTTGCTTAAAGATGGCTTCAACACTGATAGGTATTTGATATCAAATAAGCCAAGACTGTGATGATAACTGGTCGAATTAATTCAAGGGAAAAATTCATAGGTTAGGGATTACCTTTCACGAAATCAAAAATCAGGTCACGAGCTTTAAATTTACAAAACTCAGGTTTTTCCATGAATTAATTAATTATAGTTTACAATTAATCTATTAAATTAAATATTTAACTGTAATATAATATTTATATAATTGACCCACCCCACCGACCCACTCCACCCCACCTCCACCTCCACCATCACCACCACCCCTTCCACTGCTCCGACAACTACTCCGGTGATCGACGACTACTCCGGCAACTATTCTCCGATTGCGCTTAATTCCGACGACTATTGACCATTGGCCATCGCTTAATTCCAGTAACTGCTCCGATTTCAAGGTTGCAGATATCTTATTAAGTAGTTAAAAATTTAATTTTTGGTCACAACTTATCAAATTAATTGGTCACAAATTGAGGTCACAATTGAAAAAATTTA
>CAIGRS010220745.1:0-18499 GCA_903798395.1 Fraxinus floribunda | reverse complement strand
AAATATATTAAAAAAAAAAAAAAAGACACGCTGACTAGTGAACCTTTTTCTAAGTTTACAAATCTGAGATATTATTGGACGTTGAAGGTATTTTCCCTACTGTAATGGACTTTACATAAATGCAGTTAAAAATGAAGTAGCTGTAAAACATTTGTACCACTCGCCAAATTCCATAAAATGCATATTTATTCGGGGCAGTGGGCAACCTTGTTAGGCTTTGACTCTGCATGATACAGATGTCTGAAGCTCTGGATTGATTTTCATTTCTTTGCATGAAGTTTAAATAAAATAATATATATTAAAGGATCTCATTTAGGAAAAAACTTAAAGGTCAGCTTTTCTGAATTTATTTTTCTTCATTGTATTTGGTAATAAAAATGTATAACAGGGTGATCTAGATTAAGAATTCTCTTGAAGTCGATATTTTTCCCAGTATGTTAGATTTTTGGGAGCTCTAGTACGGTTGTATTCTCATGGACAGTGCTAAAAAGCTTGTCCTAATGATGGTTAACTGACCTGATACAGTTGTTTCAGATTTTCTATTTGAGTATCTCATGTTTAGTGAACTTTACACATGTTTTCCGCTGAATGTTTCTCATCTGCAAATTCTTGCTTTATTCTTTTCTCTGGATTCTTGGAGCCTTTTGTATTTTTTGTTTTATTTTTTTTAACATTTATCAGTAGGAACTTGCACTTATTGGTTTTAGTTTTTAGCAGGAAATTGAAGTACTCAGTCGTCTAAAGCACCAGAATATTGTGCAGTATTATGGTAGTGAAATAGTAAGTAATTTTCTTCATGGAGCTCAGAAAAGTGTTAAGCATCTCTCTGCATATATGCTTTAATGAGACTCTTACTTTATGGTTATGCAGATTGGTGACAGGTTTTACATATACCTGGAATATGTCCATCCTGGTTCAATCAATAAATTTATCCATGACCATTGTGGAGCAATTACAGAATCTGTTGTACGAAATTTTGCTCGTCATATTCTCTGTGGATTGGCTTATTTGCACAGTACAAAAACCATACACAGGTAATATTGACATGTTCTGAAACATAAAAGCTTCAATAGAATCTTCCCGTGAATTAATTTAGAAGATGCTAATGTCAATGAGATCAACAAAGGTCATGGAGATTGACGAAGATCACAAAAATTATGATTTAACATAATTATGTATATAATTCTATTTACCTTATTTCGGTTGATTATATCTACTATATATAAATTGATATCATAGTTATATAGAGTAACATTCTTCCTATAAAATGTAAGGAATCCCTCATGGAAAGATGATTCAGTCAAAAGTTTGTCTTAGTATCAGAACCTACCTCGTGGACTTTATCGTGAATCCTTGGTTTTCTTTGGGCATAATTCAGTCTCTCAAGTGTGGATTTCTTGTGGCGGTCCACGGTTGAAAGAATTTTTGTCAACGTGTGACTCTAATCGACGGTTGACATAATTATTTGTCAATGTATGACTTTTCGATACATTGAGAACTGGCCGTTTGTCAACTTTGAATTGAATGAGGAAAAAAAAAAACTGTTTGGTTTCTTGAATCAGTTATGTTTTATGGTTGAATAAAAATAAGTCAAGATTTTTAGCACCGGATTTGAGAAATTTGGAGATGCAAGAGAATAACCAGCAGCCCAATAGTTGACCAAATCTTTGAGATTTTTAGAATTTCAAATTCCTATGATCTTCCGATCACTAAACTGATTCTGATCTTGTAAATAAAGTTTGGTTTCCAATGTGTTGTGTAGTGTAATTTATTATTATTATTATTCTTTTTTTGAGAAATAGAACGCGGTGAGCATGGAGAAAAAGGAGCTACAAGATGAAATTCTGCTCTGGAGGCTTAGGGGGTGTATTCAATTGAAACTTTTAATGACTTTTTCGGATTTAAAAAGTTTAGAGATTTTCAATGTAGATTTTTGAAAACTCTCTAAAAGCATTGTTGTATTCAATTGAGATTTTTATAGACTTTTAAAAAACTATAAAAATCACAGTGTTTTTAGTTAAAACTTTTTAAAGTCTTTGGATATTCAAATTTTAATGACTTTTAGAGACTTTTATAAAAGTCTCAATGGTACTAGCTTTTAAGCAGAAAATACTAAAATAAAATTTCAAAATTTGTCTCTCGTTAATCACAAGATTTTGGGAGACTTTCACAAAAAAAAAATAAATAAATAAAAAAAAATTTAATATGTATTTTTTTTCTATATTCTATTTCATTTTCCTTTCTACGAACATTAGAGTAATGATAAAAATTTATTTTTTCTATTGATTATATTAATTTCTATTTTTCTTTTTTCTCTCTTATTGTTAATTTCTATTTTCTATGAAAATAAAAATTAAAATGTATTTTTATAACTTTTTTTTTTTCTTTTTTCATTCATTTTTTGTGAAAAATATCTATTTTTAATTAAATTATAAAATTCTATATAGACTAATTTATAATTAAATTTAAATATATATTTTTTATTTATTCTTTAAAGGTATATTATATTAATAATACTGAATACTAAATTTATTTTTTATATGTATAATTATTATTTTTATTTATTTAATTAAGGTCTTTAAGTTTTTATTTGTTTTAAAATATTTTTTTATTATATGGGAAAGGAGAAGGGGAATTATGAGAACCACCAATAATTCAAGCTATTGCACTTTATCCACGTGAATTCTATTTAAAATGAAAGTCATCAAAACTCTTTTAATTTTACGAAAGTTTATAAAAGTACATAATTATGTTACATCATAATTCTCCTGATCATAATTATGTATATAATTGTATTTACCATATTTAAGTTGATTACATCTATTATATTTATATAGATATCATAGTTATATAAGATTATACTCTTTCTAGTAAGGAATCCTAAAGGGAAGATCATTCAGTCAAAAGTTTGTCAACTAATCATATTTTAAATCTTCCAATGGACCATGGATGGATGGGAGGATATCTTTTTTAACTTGAGGGTGGATTATTTTATTATCTAGAAGTTTGCATGGAAGATCATATCCGTTCTGACCAAGTCCGGTGATCATTGAATTTTATAGGGACATCAAAGGTGCTAATTTGCTTGTTGATGCAAATGGAGTCGTCAAGCTTGCTGACTTTGGGATGGCAAAACATGTAAGTTCTGATTTCTCCAAATTCAGTATTTTTGACGAAAAAGATGAACTATGATGTATCTGCTATAACTGTTATAAGATAAAAGAAGACCTATCTGCTATAACTTATTGTTGATCACCATTTTTATCTGATGAGGTAATGTGTACTCTTTAGTGAAACTTGTTTTTGAAATTGGTTTTTGGTTATAATAGAAGTAGTTTATGTTGTATTAGTGAAATCCAATATTAAGACTGTCTGCTAATTATATTCATTTGGGATTTATCTATCTATCTATCTATATATCTATCCATCTATCTATCTATCTATCCATCTATCTACCTACCTACCTACCAAATCATGGAAGCACTAAATCTGATTGTATATCTGTCAGCAAAATGCAAGGTATATAAGTTGTTCTCTGGTAAAGAGAACCATTATTTTCTTGACTTCATTTTGACTGGGTCTTAGCTTCTACATTTTTTACAAGATTGATGTTAATTTAGGTGAACTATAGTCCCTTTTCTCTAAACAAGAAGTTTTCGGTGCAGGAGCCAACCCAAAACGAGAAAAGCTTGTTTTATTTTATGACATGGCAGTTGCTTCTCTGCTTAATCAACTCACTCGTTTACTGTTCAAAAATATGTGAGAATGAGTGGGGAAAATATTTTTTTATAGCGTTGAAAACAAACACACCAACCAAATATCTGAATGTGTATACTACATGATCAGTGCTGCTCTGTTATTTCATGGTTGGTCATAATTACTGCACCACTTCTACTCTTCACATGTTTGAAGTTGAGTTTTTCATCTTGATTTGCAGCTGACTGGATACGCAGCTAATCTTTCATTAAAGGGGAGTCCGTATTGGATGGCTCCTGAGGTAAATATTTGTTGCAAGCTAAGGTATTTATCCTATTAACCATTAGCTAACCATACTGATATTTAGATTTCATTTTTGTTTTCAGCTCTTGCAGTCTGTGATGCAGGTAGATGCTAGTTCTGATCTTGCTTTAGCAGTTGATATATGGAGTCTAGGCTGTACTATAATCGAAATGTTCATTGGAAAGCCTCCTTGGAGTGAATATGAAGGGGTAAGCACTGATGTAGCTCCACATGCTCATTGGATGTCCTAAGTTCAAATTTGTTTCATTGCAAGCCAATTTTTAACGAACTTTAATAAACTGAATCATTAGTTGATCCTAGTTTGATCGATCACTTTATGAATATACTGGACTTATCTAATGATGCTCAGTAATTTAATTACTCCAGAGAAGTTTTTATCTTTCAATTCAACATATATGCATTTTCAGTGACCCAAAGCTTGAATGCACTTCATCTTGAATGGATCATTTCCTAGTCAAGGATCTCAAAATACTAGTAACATGCGAGTGTCAGCAAGTTTTCCTCGTCTTTTTCTTTCCTTTCAATGAGCATGAACATGTCACCTTTCTCTTACCTTTCTGAGCTCTCGACACTATATTACCCAAAATTGTATGCATCTCGTGAAGGTCTTGTCTGATTTTAGTTGAACTTGATGAATCATATGATAGAAGAAGTTGCAGAAAATGGCTTTGCTACTATATGTATCTATATGATAGAAGAGGTCGTGCACTTCTGTTACAGTTTCTTAAAGTTAGCTTTTTTACCTAAGATAGCTACATTTAATTTTAGTTATTGAAAAATCTTTTGAATTCAGCATGGAAATTTATTTTGTGCTATGACTTATTCCTCCATTTCATTTTGTTCGTTTAGTTGGACATATTTGTGGAATTTTTTTTATTTTTTTTAACCAAAATATGCATTTCAGGCTGCGGCATTATTCAAGGTTCTTAAAGATACTCCACCTATACCTGAAACGATGTCAGCTGATGGCAAGGAGTTCTTGCATTGCTGCTTTTGCAGAAAGCCAGCCGATAGGCCAACAGCAAGAATGTTACTTGAACATCCATTCGTGAAAAACTCACATCAGCCAGATGCTTTGTCCTGCAATGAAATAAGATTGACGGTAAATTACATTTACACATTGCCTTAACTTTGCTCTTCGTTCATAGTCATTATTTATGCAAATAGTAAGCATGATTTCCAACAGGGCAATACACAATGCCATAGAGACCAGCCGAGTTATAAATTTGAACAAGTGCCAGTGTCTTCCGACACACAGATCTTGAAGGGGACTAGCTATCAAGTAGGAGTTGCATTCTGCACTCTCTCCCATTCTGTCTTTCAAATGGACCACATGCACAAATGAAGTCTGAAATCTAGCATTTGACTAGCATTTCCGTGGCTTCAGCTTCATGTTCGATTCTCTCTCCAGTGAGGTTGGCCAAAGAAGCCATCACAAAAGGTTCAACTTCGCCGAGGCCCCCCTTCATTCTTCACTCTCAACTCTTGAGGCCCTTTCTGGTTTATCCCCACTGCACTAGAGCCATTGTCGAGATTGTCCTGGCTTTCATGCAAATATTTTCTAGTTCTATCAAGCACAGTGCTATTAAGAAATTGCAAACACGAGGGAACTGCCACTTGTTTTTTGGTGTGTTTTGTCCTCTAGGAGCTCAACTCAACGTTTTCTCTAGAGATCGACTCATGATTGTGTCTCAGGCTTCCTTGGTGCTTTTTTGATTACTGGCAGCGTAGGGAGTTGGACCAGTAGTTTTGTGTCAATGATGGTGTTGACACGTTGAGCAACGGAGGCGCATTCGTCAAAAGAAAAATTCCTTAGACTGAGTATTTATCTTCAATTTGCTGATGTTGGGATATAGTATTTGGCATTTTTGTTCATAATACTGCCCGAAGACAATAAATTCAGCTGTCCATGAGTGAAATACATATCTTTACTTCATATCCAGTTTTAGAGAAATGGGTAATCTGAAAAATTTTACTTTTGCAGTTTTGGGCTTGTTTACGAATCTCCTACGTAGATAAGAAGCAGTTTTCGCACATGAATCAAAATATGTTGCTAGGATCTTTGCACGATCTGCCTCTACTTTCTTTTTTATTTTCATTTTGTTGACTCTACGAAACTATGATAGGCTTGATACAGAAGAGAGTGGACTCCCTTGACCAGATAGGAAAAGACTTGCTTTCTGGAAAATGATGGTTTTTTTTGTATCAATCACAGCATAGGTCCACAATCAATTGCAAGTAACAAGTTATTCTCAACCTTTATAAAAGAGCAAGTTGGTCCCTATCTTATCACTATGGTTGCACACGATTAGTCTTCAATAACACAAACCATCCAAATTCTTGTATAATTGTCACGTGCTAAACATATTTCACTTTAAATTTCTAGAAACCAGGCCAAGTTAGGAGCAAAACTTAATTTCATTAAGTTGGATCGATTTTTATTGGAGGATTGACTTTGGTGAGATGCCGTGTTTGGCAGGGTTGACGTCTTCTTTCTTCTTTTCTTTTACCTCGTCATTCGCACAGTGCCAGCCAATTCAACCATTTAACACTAAGACTGGAATGTCACATATTGAATCGGCCATATAGGTGCAACATTTAGTTTTACGAATGGCTGGTAACGTAGTGCTTTAATTGAAATGGCCAAATTGTCTAAAAATGTTTGCCTCAAAACTAAGTGATTATAATCCAGTATAATAAAAGCCAGTAACCATTCATTGAACTGCGTTTTGAAGCTTAAAATGACAACCCCATGCATGTATAGCCAAGAGCTACCAATATTATCAAGCTCTTACCCAAATTTAGGTGAAAATTACTTTATTAATTTAATGGCTTAACTTATACCAAGTGCTATTCTTTAAATGGATACTTGCTATTTGTTTTGCCTGAGTTTGTGACGTGGCGCGAAACAAGTAATTCAAGCAAAAATTTTAGGAATACAATTTTTGGAATCCACCAAATTATAATAAATAAACGCACGAAATTTTATTAATGTAAGATAATGAAAAACGATGAGTCAACCCTTTATTTACAAGGGTTTACATGAAAACCTAATTTGAACAAACTAAAATTGAAAAGAATTCAAAATAAACTAAATGATAAAAATAGCACTAAAATTTTAAATGCAATTTTTGAGTCCTAAACGAACTCGGATGGCCAAAATCCATTGTATTCAAGCCATGAGTTCTACTCGTCTCGTCATTCTCTTTTCGGAATGATATTATGAACCCAAACTTGAACTCAACTGTCACATATGCACTATTACATTTTTTCCTTTCAAAATCATAAATACCTCAATCAATAATATTTTGTTAGTGGACAAATAAAATTATGTTTGTGGGCTATATTTGAGCAAGGATGGGAATTATTTCCATTTTAGCAATGTTTGAACATTTTGTTAGACTACAGTTCAAAACAAAGAAAATATCACTTGTCAAACAAAAAGGCACGCCCCTTTTCCTACCTAGAAGCTAGGTGGGGGCATTTTCTCTATGCCCCCGCGTATAGGCGACACCTATACATGCCTTTTAGAACACTGTCAATGTCTAGTCGGTCATCCACCCCTTCCTATACAAGGCCAAACAAACATATACGTATACTACTTTCCATAATAAAGAGTTGATTCTATCTCGACTATTAAATCAGAAGTTTCAACAGTTTCTAATGTCAACGCATTTCACTGAAGCGCCATACACAAGCGAGATGAAGTAAACTTGATATTACCACAGTTTTTCATACCTAAATTCGAGATAATTTCTTTCTTTATGAAGGGATTGGAAAATGGTTGAAATATGAATACCTACCATATCAGTGCTTGCATCACCAAAAATATCCGACAATGGCGAGGCACCCTTGTTAAATAACCAATTGATCATGCCCCAATAGTAAGCATCTTTTGCATTATACCATTCTTCTCTTTAAGCTATACCAGTGCCTAATGATAAAACCAATATCCTCTTGCAGTCCATTGATTCTACATCCACATGTTCAACTTTCTTGAGAAGGATTTCTTTGGAAATGTGTGTCAGCAAAATAGAATTTAAATAAATAGTTGTATCGACTTTAACTCATGAACTACCTCATTTAAAAAGTTTTAACTATTGTTATTGTTAGAGAGAGAAGACAGATTTATTTGATTAAGCTATTTTGAAACTCTCTGTCACTTACAAGCTGATTCATTTTCTATTGAGGCCTTGAAGTGTATACAATGTTTATAAATGGATGGTTGTGAACTTGAATCTAGGTCTTTTACTTGCTCATGCTTTGATACTAAAAGTTCAAGCCATTAGAAAACACAAATTTATTTAGTCTGTTGTGTATGTAACTCATATAGAGTGAAATACAGGTTTACTGGAAGAAAATACTGATGCCATCAGTATGCTCTAGCATCGACCTCTTGGACTTTAATTTACTATTTGTTTGCTAGGGATGATGAATGGATTGGGGAGTGGGAAAATGCGCCAGTGGTACGGTACATGATATTTTGTTGTGCGAGCCCTAAAGTCTTGTATAGACAAGAGCTAGGGTTAGTATATATATACTCATGATGTAATCTTATTAATCATATTGAATAAAAAATCTCTACTTCGCTCCTTGTAGACGTAAGTAGATTACTGAATCACGTTAAATCTTTGTATTGATTCTCTCTTTCACTTATCTATTATTACATATAAAATCTAACAACTGGTATCAGAGTGTCAGGTCTAGATGCTAAGTTTTTCGATTTCAAAATTCGATGTGAGGAAGTTCGATAGAACTGGGGATTTCGGATTGTAGCAAGGAAGAGTAAATCATTTGTTGGTAAAGAAAGAATTGGTGAAGGAGCTATACTGGAAGAAGCCAGAGGCTACGTCAGTTGTCAATTGGGAAGAGCTCGAGGTGTAAGCAGTAGCTCTGTTTGGCGAACGAGATCATGTATCATGTCATGGATGTTAAGTCTCCGATAGAGGTTTGGCTAAAATTGGAGAGTCGTTACATGTCAAAGTTTCTCACAAACAATCTACACCTGAAGCAGCAGCTCTACGGGCTCAAGATACTGGAGGTTATAGATCTGATTCAACACACTAATGTATTAAATCAGATTCTTAGAGATCTGTTGCGACTTAACATCAAGTTCGATGACAAAGATAAAGCCATGATGTTGATGTGCTCTCTTCTTCCTTCGTACGACCACCTGGTGACCATGTTGACGTGGGGTAAAGAAACTCTCGAATTGGAGGAAGTCACATCAGCCCTATTGGTCTACAACTAATAGAAATTGGGTTATGGCGAAAGTTCACCAGGTGAAGGATTGATCGTGGAAGGCTACCAGGATTGTGGAAGAAAGAAAAACAAGGGTAGTTCTTACAAAGGAAATACGAGATCAAAGTCCATGAATCAAAACAAGAAAAAGTCAAGTGTTACAAGTACCATCAGATGGGTTACTTTTAAAAGGACTATCCGAATAAGGAGGGTGATGAAAAGAAAGATGGCTGGTTTCAAATTCAGCTAGTGTTGTAGAAGAAATTTCTAATTATGGAGATGGAGACATGTTATCAGTCTCTATAGGTTATTCTGATAGACTACATGACTCTTGGGGTACTTTGATCAGTTCAAATGGAAAATGATGCATCATGTAAGGTCTTTGGAATGGGCTCCATAAAATTTATAATTTTGGATGGTGGTGAGGATTTTGGATGATGTTAAGCATGTACCGAAGTTTAAAAAGAACCTAATTTCTTTGGGCATTTTAGACACCAGTGGTTATTCTCATAAGTCAGAGTGTGGGATCTTGAAATGGAAGAAAAGGAATATGATTGTTATGAAAGGTCATAAGTTGACAGGGAATATTTACAAACTGTTGGGGAATACAATTGTAGGTGCAGTTGCTATAGTAGAATCTAAGTCAGATGACACTCTCTAATTGCATATAGCAGAACATGGTATAATTGAGCTTCACAAGAGGAATTTATTGAAGGAAGTAAAATCATGCAAGTTAGATTTCTGCAAGTTTTGTGTACTTGAAAAACAGTTCAGAGTATAGTTCAAGACAAGAAAGCAAAAGACGAAAGACATTTTTGAATATGTGCATTTTAATGTTTGGGGACTAGTGGGTAAGTTGTCTAAAGGTGGATCTCAATATTTCATCAACTTTCATTGAAGTCTTATCTAAAAAAATCTGGGTATATTTCATGAAGCACAAGTCTAAAGCCTTTTCTAAGTTCAGATTGTGGAAAGTAGAGGTAGAGAACTAGACGGGTAGGAAGATTAAGTACCTAAAGGCAAAAAACGGTACATAGTATACAGATTCATAGCTTCTGAAATTCTGTGAGGAAGTATTCAATGACACTATACAATTCATAAGACACCATAGCAGAATGGTTTAGCGGAGATAATGAACAGAACAATTGCAGAACGAACAAGATGTTTAAAGCTAAATGCAGGGCTTCCGAAGAGTTTTTGGGTAAAAGTGGTAAACATAGTGTTTAATGTCATAAACAGATTACCACGAGCATCACTGGATAGGAAAGTTACAGAGTACGTTTGGATAGATAATGAAGTTAATTATTTTGGATTAAAAGTATTTGGTGTCCGACTTATGTGCATATATCTAGTGATTAGAGATCCAAGCTTAATCTGAAATTTTAAAAAAAAAAGTACATTTTTCTGTGCTACTGGAAAGGAGTACAAGGGTATAAATTTTGGGATCTAGAGGCAAAGAAGATGGTAATCAGAAGAGATGCAGTATTTGATGAAGCATTCATGCTTAAAGTTTTTCCACATAAAGAGAAGCTCGGTTCAGGGGATGGTGGCAACAAGAGCCAAGTGGTGCAGGTAGAGCTAGACAATGTTAACATGGAGATCAATGCTCATGGAGCAGATAGTCCTAGCTCAGAAGAGGAGCAGTATCACAGTAGTACCACAGATTGACCACGTCACACTATCAGGCCATCGTCGAAGTATGGATTCTAGGATTTAGTTTCTTATGCACTCATTACCAGCAATAGTAATCCTATAACTTTTTAGGATGTCATTGGTAGTCAAGAGGAGAAAAGTGAATGAATAGAGGCTATGATGGAGGAAATTGAGCCATCACATAAGAATGATAACCTGGGATTTTGTGGAGCTTCCAGAGGGGAAGAGACCGATAGGGTATAAGCGGGTATACAGAAAGAAATAAAAAATATTAGAAAATGAATGGGAAATATACAAGGCTTGATTAGTAGTTAAGGGATACCTACAGAGGAAGGGAGTAGATTATGATGAGATTTTCTCTCCGATCATCAGACGCACTTCCATTAAGGTTGTCTTCGCAATGATAGCCATTTTTTATTTAGAGTTAGAGCAGCGGATGTGAAGACCTATTTCTTTCATTGTAATTTGGAAGAGCAGATTTTCATGGAACAGCCAGATGAATTCTAAGAACCGAGAACAGAGAATCTTATGTGTAAACTAAAAAAGTCTTTATATGAGTTTAAGCAGTCTCCATGGCAGTAGTACAAAAAGTTCGACTCTCACATGATTCAGATTGGCTACAGTCGCTATGAGTATGCTTGTTATATTTACTATAGAGTTTTTTAGGATGATTAACATATTCTTTTGATGTTTTATGTAGATGATATGATAATTGCTACTAAGAATCCGGATGAGGTAGACAGATTGAAGTCTTTGTTGAGCAGAAAGTTTGATATGAAAGACTTGGGACCGACTAAAAAGATTCTTGGCATGGAGATCAACATAGATAGGAAGGCCAAAAAATTATGGGTATCTTGGAAAAATTATTTGAAGAAAGTGTTGAAAAAATTTAGCATGTCAGATACAAAACAAATGGGTACACCGTTGGCAAATCACTTCATATTGTCTACTAATCAATGCTTAAAGAATGAGGAAGAAATTGCAGAGATGTCAAAAGTGTCATATGCCAATGCAAGAGGGTATACGATATATGCAATGGTGCGTACCGAACTAGATCTAGTACATTCAATCACTATGGTGAGCAAGTACATGGCTACCCAACAGAGAGCATTGGAGAGCTGTAAAGTGGATTTTCGTGTACTTGAGAGGTACAATGGAGTGTAGGATCATGTTTGAGAGACAATGTGATGATGTTCTAGTTTAGGGATATGTAGATGAAAATTATGCAAGTGACTTGGATGACAGAAAGTCTTATACAAGTTATATTTTCACACTTGTATGATGGCCTATATGATGTAGATCAATGGAGTAGTCACTTGTGACATTATCCACGACTGAAGCAGAGTACATGGAGGCAACTGAAGCAACAAAGGAATTATTGTGGTTAAGAGAGCTTGTCCAAGAGCTTGAGATCAATCAAAATGGAATGAAGCTCTCTTGTAATAGTCAGAGCGCCATTTTTGAATTTTTCTTTAAAGTCTTGTACGGCCCCAAAAGTTGTGTAGGGTTAGTATATGCATTATATAACCATAATATTCATACATAACAAATCGTAGCTCTTTACTCTCGTAGATATAAGCCAATTGTTGAACCATGCAAATTTCTATTTGTTTTCTTTCTTCATTGATTACATATTCTTCATCACTATTGTTGCACAAATCACAATTGTTATATTCACAACCTACAGGGCAATATTACCTTTTAGAATGACCTAGCGCAAAAATTCACAAACAAGCACTTTCCACCAGCTAAAGTTGTCAAACTAAAGCATGACATAACCATATTCAGGCAATTATTGGTAGCCATCTAGGTAGGAATGTGAGGTAAGTGGACATTTAGTAGCATGTGAAGGTTTACAAATTTGGAAGAATGGGAGAAATGTATATGAGCATGCTCCAAAGTGATTTTGCAATATACACAACAATGCTTTGCAAAACTAGGTGTGAAATAATAAGATAGTATTCAAATGTTTATTATAGAAGAATTAATCACAAGGTTAAGGAATGGTATAAAGGAAGAAGGAGAAGATGAGGAATAGAAAGACATATATGTAAATTAAAGGGGTATAAGACAATGATTTTAGTAATATTAAAGGATTTTAGAAGATGAATGAGACGTGAAGGAAGAAAAAGTAAATGATTTAACATTAAAAATTACATGCCTTGGGACATAGACACTAGTAGTAAAGTGCATATAAGTCGAGTTTCAATCTCATTAGTGTTTGTGTACTTGTGTACGAGATCAATTATTTCTAACTCTAATTGAAGAAAAGTAAATTCAAATGAATTGTTTGATTCTTGTTTTTTAATTAAAAATTTATCCAACAACGAATTTAATTTATAACTGTACAAACTTGAGAAGAAAATATAAATTGATTTAAATTAAGGATTCTGATTTCACCAATTAATTTAATTTATTCAATCTAGTAACTGCCCATAGTCATTCATAATTAGGAGAGATGGCAAAGGGGCGGGGGCCCCGCTACTCCCCCACCCCTGTCCCGCCCCACGCCCCGTTTATTTTTTTTTCAAAAATTTCCAGTTAACTATTTTTTTTTAATTTGTAGTTAATTATTTTTTTTATTCTTCACGGGACCGGGCCCCTGCCCATCCCACCAACCCATCGGGGCGGGTTTTTTTGCCATCACTAAATGAGGATTGATGTCTCTAAATTGTTAACAATTCTATCAAGTAGAATTAAATATTTTTCTCCTTATGAACTTCCTGTATCTTTATAAAAGTTATGAATAAGCAAAATCATGTTATGAACACAAAATCATGTGAAAAAAACACTCCTTCACAATGTTTACCACTATCCAAGCATCATTAGTAGTCATTATTATGGCTTCCACTCATTTGGAGATATAATTCACTGTCACCCAAATATATGGATTTGCGAATTGGGGAAGGAACATTCTCATGAAGTCAATGTCCTAATATCAAAAGGTACTATTCAGCGATATCTCATGCTTCCATAAGATATTTCATTTTTTTGCCACCAGTCACAACCCATCACAAAGTTGTAGGCATCTGTGATAATTTTGGCCACTAGAAACCCGACTAATACTTTTATTGCAGTTTTGGAATCTGATGTGAGCACAGAGTCGAGTGCGTCGAAGTCAAGCCCAGGAAAGGATCTGTTGATTATTGAAAGAGGTCCAATGACACGGTCGAGAACGTAGCAGGTAAAAGTGACGATGAGATTGCTCGTTCAAGCTACGGTTGATGATATGGTGATTTTGACGAAGAAATGAGCAAGTTCCGTGTTGGGGTCTATGGTCGAAACTGGTTGGAGCAACTTTATTCAAGTGGACGAAGGAGTCCAAATTTACTATCATACGACCGCACAGTAGAAAACACCATGCGTCCACATGGAGTCAGGCAGGGAATTCCAGGCTACATTTCAGATGAACCGTGCGACCGCATCCAATTCTACCATGCGACGCATAGGCCAAAAGCAAGGCGATATTTTTCCTTTTTCGCGGATTTCCTAATTGCAATAGAATTATACTCTTACCATAATTTTGTAATCTTGGGCATATTATATACGATTTTAGCTTGATTTTAGAGCCATTATAAATAGGATTTTCATTCTTCATTGTAGGAAACAACATTATTATTGAGATTATTGAGAGGCAATCTGCTTTCAAATTCTTGTTCTTCGTTGGAGAAAGTACAAACTTATCAAGATCCTTCGTGTGGCATTCAAATCAACCAGATGAGATTCTCAAATATTCAATCAAAAGTGTCAAGAAATCATTCATGTATTGTTGGTTATTATGATTCATTATTTTTCGAATCAAATCTAAAACTTTGATTATTTTGGCTTTCTTGGGTTCGATTTCAATCTAATCGTGGAGTTTGTAGTCCTTCGCTATTGGTATCACATATTAGACTCCAAAAATCAAGGTTATATCATTTTTTTTTCGTTTGAGTTTTTATTTCTTTTTTCTTGTGTTATTCTATTTAAGTATTTTGATCCGTAATTTTTCTTCAAAAATTCAAAAGTTGTTTTTTTGCTCATTTTGTGTCCAAATCAACTTTCTTTTTCTTTGCCGGTGTCATAATTGAATTCCGAGTCAAAAAGATTCGAAAAAAAATATATTTGTTGTTATTTATCTCGGAAATTGCCGGCCAATTACGTTATCTATTGTGTCAAATTCAAGAACCACTTTCTTGAATTTAAATTCCATTCCAATCTTCCAGTTCAATTCCTTTTCTTTCTTGAGCCTTCAAAATTTCCAAAATCTCACTCAAAATCCCAATTTGAATTCTACGATAATAATTCATGGTTGAGTTCGAATTTGTCCTTTGAAGCACTTAGGCGAAAGCATTGAGTAGAAAAAGGCAAAATGGTGAGATCAATAGAGAGAAAAGCCAAATTGAGTGATATACGAGCACACATTTGTGAAGTTGAAATAAATTTTAGATTTAGGATGTCTGATAAGGACGGATCAACACCAGGCTGAGACAACAACCAAACCAACATGTCAGATAAGATAATACGCAGGTTTGAACGGTTATTTGAAGATGTGCGTGATAAATTGGATAGACAAGATACGTAGCTCGCCAACTTGCGTAGGGGAGTTCTAGATATACGGAGATAGAGTAGGCGGGGGCCTAGGATGGAGGTGCGTGAAGAATATGATTATGGGAATGATGTAGATGAGGAGGCAGTAATCGAGGCTGAAATTGGTAGGGTGAGAAATAGAGGGGCTAGGCTTGAACGAAGGGGTAGAAACTTGGTTGGAGACGACGTAGATGGGAATATGGGCAACATAAAAATGTCCATTCCACCATTAAAAGGAATGAGTTATCCAAAGACTTACTTGGAGTGTGAGAAAAAGGCTGAATTGATCTTTGACTGCCACAACTATTCAGAGGAGAAGAATGTAAAGACAGCGGTCCTTGAATTCACTGACTATGCAATCACTTGGTGAGACAAGCGGTGACAATGAGGAGGAGAAATAAGGAACGATCGATCAATACATGGAAGGACTTGAAAGCTATCATGTGGAAGAGGTTTGTCCCTAATCACTACTACTGAGAGCTTCATCAAAAACCTACAAAGTCTCTACCAAGGATCGAAGAGTGTGGAGGATGTGTGGAGGACTATCATAAGGAGATAGAGTTGTTGATGATTAGGACGGATGAGGAGGAGGATTAGGAGGCCACCATGGCCAGACTTTTGAACGGGTTGAATCGGGACATAACTAGTGTAGTGGAGCTACAACATTATGTGAAATTAGAAGACATGCTAACATGGCTATGAAGGTGGAGAGGCAATTGAAGAGGAAGGGGACAACAAGGTACTCATCAGGTGCTTTAGGTTCTAAATCATCCTTGAAATCGAAGTGGGACATCAATAAAGGAGATGGGGCCATTTTTAGGAGAAAACTGAATTGTCGAAACAGAAGGAAGAAAATGCTAGCAAGAAAATGGAATCTCAGCCATCAAGGAATCAAGACATCAAATACTTTAGGTTTGGGGTCAGGGCACATCGCTTCTCAATGTTCAAACAAAAGAGCGATGATTTTGCAGGATACTAGAAAGGTGGTGAGTGAAAGTGAGAGTGATAATAAAGGCATGTCGAAATTGGAGGAAGCTAGTGATGGAGGCAGAGTGGAATATGCAGTTGGTGAGCTATTGGTCACAATGCGAGCTCTTAACACTCAAATCAAAGTGGATGACTTGGAGCAGCAAAGAGAAAATATTTTCCATACAAGGTGCCCATTAATAATAAGGTATGTAGCATGATCATTGACGGTGGGAGTTGTATAATTGTAGTTAGCACTAATATGGTGGAAAAATTGGGATTAATCATGCTTAAACACCCTAGGCCCTATAGGTTACAGTGGTTGAATGAATGTGGGGAAGTTAAGGTGAATAGAAGGGCGTCGATAAATTTCTCAATTGGTAGTTATTATAACGAAGTATTGTGTGATGTAGTACCTATGCATGCAGATCATATCTTGTTGTGGAAACCATTACAATACGATAGAAAAGTGATACATGATGGTTATAAAAATAGGTACAGCTTTTTCAAGGGTCGAAAGTCTATTACACTTGTACCACTAATATCGACACAATTGTATGAAGACCAAATCAAACTGAAAAATGAGGAAGAAAAGAGACGGAAAGAGTTAGAAGAAAATAGACAAAGTAGTAAGCAAGAGATAAAACAATGGGTTGACAAATAAGAAAGAAAATAGTGAGGTGACTAAAAGAGAGAAAAAGATAGAACAGCCAATGAGAGAAAATGACAGGGGTCTTCTGAGAGGAGAGAAAAGTCGAGAGCAAATTTCTTTGCCAAAGAGAGTGAGTTGAAAAGAGACCTAGTGGCGAGACAACAAATGACTTTGCTGGTTCACTCTTCAATATTGAGGAATCTAACCCACTCATCCATAGCTTTACTGTAGGAATTTGAAGATATATTCCCCGAAGATGTGCACTAGTGAGTTGCCACCCATTTTACGCATTGAACACCAAATTGACTTCGTACCCAGAGCAGTCATTCCAAACCGATCTGCTTACCTAAATAATCCCAAGGAGATAAAGGAACTTCAAACATAAATGGAGAAGTTGATGAGCAAGGGTATGTGAGGGAGAGCACAAGTCCATGTGCAATGCCAGTCCTACTTGTGCCAAAGAATGATGGAACTTGGAGAATGTGCGTGGATATCAATAACATAACGGTAAAGTATCGTCATCTTATTCATAGGTTAGATGATATGTTGGACGAANCATTTAAAACTAAATATAGCTTGTATGAATGGTTGGTCATGCCATTTGGTCTCACTAATGCACCGAGCACTTCTATGTGTTTAATGAACTATGTCCTGCGTGCATTTATAGGCAAGTTTGTTGTGGTTTACTTTGATGACATTTTAATCAACGGTAAGGACCTCAATGAACATAGTGAACATTTGCGGAGTGTGCTAGTAGTTTTAAGAAAAGAACAACTTTTTGCTAACGTTAAAAAGTGCACATTTTGTATGCAGAAATTTGTGTTTCTTGGATATAAATGGTTAGTACCAAGGGGATAGAGGTAGATGAAGAGAAGATAAAAGCTATTAAAGAGTGGCCCAATACCTAAAAGTGTAACCGAGGTAAGTTTTCATGGTTTGGCTAGTTTTTATAGATGATTTGTAAAGGATTTTAGCACACTTGTCATACCACTCGCTGAAGTTATTAAAAAGAGTGTAGGTTTTAAATGGGTGATGAACAAGAGCATGCATTCAACACTATTAAGGAAATGTTGTGTGAATTTAACACTACCTAATTTTGACAAAACTTTCGAGATTGAGTGTGATGCATCAGGTATAGGCATTGGAACAGCTTTGATGCAGGATAGGAGGCTGATAGCTTGTTTTAGTGAAAAGTTAAGTAGAGCAGCGCTCGACTATCCTACATATGACAAGGAGCTTTATTCACTTGTTCGAGCTTTGGAGATATGGCAGCATTACCTATGGCCGAAGGAGTTCGTGATTTACACTGATCATGAGTCATTGAAGCATATGTGGAGCTGAACAAAAGGCGGATGGAATTTATTGAGACATTTTCCTATGTCATCCGGTATAAACAAG
>CAIGRS010220680.1:0-13460 GCA_903798395.1 Fraxinus floribunda | reverse complement strand
CAAGAACAGGGAAATGCACTACAGAGGCGAGAATATGCACCTGGAGGGATAGGCAATGATCTTTGCACTAATAGAGTAGGAGGAGGATCAAAATTGAAATGTTTTGGCAGGTAACGTACTAATATATGACTTACTAGCCTATATATTGATAGATTCTAGCGTAACTCAATTCATTTATATTCATTAAGTTCATACATAAACTGAGTGTGATGGTTGAATCTACTCATTTCCCTTAGTAGTATCTATCCCTTTGGGGAATTTGTTAAACACTAATCACATAGTTAAAATGGCAAGGATAGAAATTGATTTAGGGTCCATTTGATATGCAAAGGTTTTCGGAATTTCAATTCCATGTTAGTTGGAAAATAAAAACACACCAAACCCATAGGAATTCGTTTTCCATGAAAACAAAGAAAATACATCTTAAAATTGTTGTACATTGAAATTTGGTTTTCATTTCGAAGTTACAATCAAACAGTCAAAGTGAAATTCGTTTTCCTCGAATGTGACAGTTTTCATGAAATTCATTGCAATCAAACATGACCTTAGATCATTGTATATGATAGACATGAAAGAATTTAACGTGATTCTTAGGTGGACTAGCTATCCAAGAACCATACGAAAATTCATTGCTTTGAGAAAGAATTCTACCTAAGATCAAGAGGAGGAAATCCAATTATCTATAACTAGGAATGGACCCTTACCTTGCATCATTTTTGTTTTGAAAGCCCGATGGATCTTACAATCAAAAGATAGTGTAGGACTTGATATAAGTGATAAGAAATGAAGAAAACAATGAATTGTTAGTCAATAATGTTAGGGTGGTGTAAGAATATCCGAAAGTTTTCTTGAAGAATTGTCTGGTTGTCGCTAGAATAGAAGATATAGTTCATGATCAATCTCACTTCCGACTCTGCACCTATCTATCTCTAAGGCTCCTTACAGAATGGTGCTGAAAGAGTTGCAAGAACTAATGCACATATACAAGAATTGTTAAAAAAAGGGTTTATCCAACCCATTGTGTAATTCCTTGAACTTATATTTTACACTTGGCCAATATAATTCATGTATTACTTGCTATATACATTGCCATTATATTTGTATCAATAGTTCAAAATTTCTTTGTCTTATAAGGTACATTTGATCATTGATGTGTTAAGATCTCCATATGGTGTTAGTCTTCGACCTCACCGACCTCAGTGGTGAATCCTACATTGAGCTATTGTGGAAAATTAGGTGAATCAAGATGTTGGATATTGATTTGTTAAACATTTGTAATCTTGAAAGTGTCAAAATTATTATTGGTAAAGTTACAAATTATTATTCGGTTGATCAAGGTTACCTTAAACCCTAATCAAGTCTTTAATATATTTGGGACAAATTGTTATTCGGTTGATCACAATGCAATAATATAAGGGTCGTGTGATGTTATAAATATTGAAGTGCAAATTGTTGAAGTCGGTCGAGAATCGGGTGTCAACAGGGTAAGTAAGTAATTGAATGAACGGTAAATGAATTAGCTCTATAAAATATTTTGGGATCTTAGGGCAAGTAAAATAGGTCAAGGAAACTTGATTTATACCTGCAAAGATAGGTGTAAAATCATATTTTTACTACAAAGAACACCTCATGCTTGAGCTACTTTTCCTTCTATAGCCAATTTCTTCATTCCTAAGCATTATGCACAACTCAAGCTCCTTAAAGACTTATATATCTATCGCCTACATAAGATATTAACTCCTTCGACTTATCCCGAATTGATTAGGAGTGAAGAAAGCGCCACAGAGAAGTAGAAAACAAAAGGCTGGAATTGGATGTTCTAGGCAACTGAGTTAGTTCACTTTTTTGAGGTTTGTCTTTATTATTTTTGAGTTATAACCTCTTGAACCTCTGGATTTGTTTAGATCATGTTGGAGAGTTTATGATGGCAAAAAGAAGGGTAATTGATTACAAGAACTTGAATGCACTCAACATGGACAAAGATTTGATGGTTGCTAGATTTCGATGAATTAACCTTTTATTTTGAATAATACCTTGGGTATAACTTGTATCTATCGATTGAATGTTTTTATGTAAGTTTTATAAGTATAGAAATGATTTCTAATAGTTTAGATCTGTGATTTGTGCAAGCTAATACAATGGAAACTGGAAATAGTCATAGGGAGATTGCCCGATTCGGCGTTCTTTAAAAAGGACTGAACTTGCGGTTGAAGATCCTATACTTGTGGTAAATATGTGGCATGAATACCTTCATTTGCATGTTATATAAGTGTGGTAAAAATTTGGAAATGATTCAAGGAGGCTAAGGGTGTGAAATATGAATGAAACTAAACGGAGCAGCAACTAAAACTCAAAAACAGATTCTGTCCAATTTGAGAATTTTCATAGTTTCAACTTTTACATGTCCAATAATCGCCTCTAAAGGTTAGAGAATTGATTTAGATAAATGCTAGATAGTTAATGATACAATTATATGAGTTTAGATACACCGAAGTAGGAAAATAGAGGGGTGATAGTGTTGTTTTGGAATGCGACTAGTAACTTAAAAGTTCTAATTTTATCTAGATTATCTTGGCATCTATGGTTGTAGTGCACAATTGTGTGTGTTAATCTTATGAAATTGAGGACTATATTTGATATTAGATGGTAGTACAGGTTGATTGCTGCCCTTAAGTGGAAAAGAGACTTGAATCATACTTTGTAGAAAGCTCACACACACAAAGGTAAGAAAAGGTAAGAAAAAATCCATTAACAACTACATTGCAAGAACATAATATTTGTGCAATTCTATAGAAAATTGTCGTAACATTTATATGACCTTGATAAGAAGTTCATTATATCATATGATGATTATCATGTGGCTTCGAAATATAGTGATTGAGTTTACCATTCACGAGCATTTGAACGTGCATGCAAGACATAGGTCTATCGTTAAATTTCTAACATGCAAGACATGATTGAAAAAATGAATTTACATTATAGAATGTTTAATTGACAACTACTAGGGCACCAAGGCATGTAAGGTATGCTTATGTGAGATGTTTTGGCATCACGGGTTAGACTTCCCGATGATCGCAAGCGTAGACAGAGGATGTGCCCTTTGGTGATCACGGAAGAGTTGAGCACTCGACCATGCCCTTGTGATATTATGATTATTGAAGCTACGGGTGTGATATTTTTTGGTGATCATATGGACGGTTAGGAGATGTGCCTCTAGTGGTCACAAGAGGATGATCCTCTCGATTGTGTCAATATCACATTGGACATTTGACTGTTGATTATTGATATTGATGTTGCCCAAAGCTCTATCCGATGTATGTGAGTCAAGGGCCCGATGAAAGGAAAAGATTTCAAATGAAATTATTTTGAGCTAACTTTGACAAATATTTGAATATAATGCATTTTAGCATGATGTTTTTAAGAAAATGACATGGTGTCATATACTTCTATTACTCATACTCAGGGCATACATGATTTTTACTTACTAAGCATTAGCTTACATAATTCTTGCATTGTAGGTGAGTATGGACTTTCATAGAAGACATGAATAGCCGTGAGCTCTTACGGGACCAAAGTTCAATGTACATGGATGACGACCTTTAGAATTATTTTGTAGGCTGTTGTTTTGGTCTTAAAATCTATTGTATTATATTTTTGGGAATACATTGTATATGTATAGCTTTTGAAATGGTATAATAGATACTTTTGTAACCTAAATATGTTGAACTTTGATTATATAGTATTTTGTCTTAATATGCTATATGAACATCGTAGGTGATCATGCTAAAATATATAGGGACCTTATTATGAAAATACTATTTCATTTTATCATGTTGAAAAAAAAAGTGGTATGTCTAGGTCGAGTTGTCAAATTCTCATTTCTATACAGGTGAGTGAATAGTTATCTATATAAATGGGGAGTGAAATATTGTTTCACTAATAAGCGTTTGTACTATTTGTCAAGAAAAATGATAGGTCAATAAAGATGTGCATCGACTATCGGGAATTAAACAAGATTACTATATCATCTCCCTAAAATTGAGGATTTGTTTAACCAATTTCGAGCTTCAGTGGTATTTTCAAGATCAACATAAAGTCTGGTTACCATCAATCAAAAATCTAGGTATATCTTCACTTAGAAGGAGTTGAACAAGAGATAGAGGAGATCGCTTGAGTTGATAAAAGATAACGATTGCAAAATTCACTATCACATGGGGAAGGCGAATGTTGTAACTGATGCCTTGAGCCAAAAAGTGACAAGTCAAATGGTGGCTTTGACTAGGTAAGAGCCACTATAGAAGGATTTCGAAAGATTAGGTCCGTACACACACAGTGTATAAATTAATAATAATTATAGTTGACTAATAAATAAGTTTATTTAAAAAAAAATAAGAATTTTCTAAATATCCAATGGACAATTCTTTAATTTTTTAAATAATGGAGACCGAACAAGGGGTTAATGTAAAAGTATATTAAGAAACAAAATTATATTTTCGACCATATTAATAGTACATTTCTAATCTGTATAAAAATGAAAATAAATCTATTTTTGTAGAACGGAGAAAAATTTATTCATTGATACGTTATCCTAAATGGAAACTTGTCAAAACATTGCCAAATGTTGTTGCTCAAATGGCTGAACTTTCGATTTGACCAGCTTTCGTGACAAGATTAAGGACCATCAGAAAGTTGATCAGTCGTTTCAATTTATTAAGGCAGAGATTGATGCAGAGAAGCGAAAGGATTTCACCATGGATAAGGACATGTTCTTGTATTATCAAAGACACTTGTGCGTACCGGACTTCGAGGAGTTGAAAAAAGAAATATTAGAAAAGGCTCACTCCACTCCTTATTCAGTACATCCACGAGGTACAAAGATACCTTAAGGCGATATTTTGATGGAAAGACATGAAGAAGGATATAGTCGAGTATGTCGAAAGTATTTAGTTGATACAAATAAAGGCTGAACACCAATGACCATCAAGGTTGCTTAAACCGTTAAAAGTTCAAGAATGAAATTGGACGTGTGTAACGATGGACTTTGTGGTTGGTTCTCCAATGTCAACAAAAATTCACCAAATCGGCTCATTTCTTATCGATTCAGATGACATTTTCAATGGACCATTTGGTGCAGTTATATGTGAATGAGATAGTATGATTGCATGGGGTGTACATTTAAATCGTATCAGATAGGAACCAAGGTTCACATCGAACTTTTGGAAATTTTTACATCAAGTTATGGAGACTTAGGTAAAATTTAGTACAACTTTCCACCCTCAGACAGATGGGCAGTTTGACCAAATGGTTCAAACATTGAAAGATATGCTTCAAACTTGTATCCTCAAGTTTGGGGGACATTAGGAAAAATATTTACCCTTAATCGAATTCACATACAACAACTATCACGTCTCAATTAACATGACACCATATGAGTCATTGTACGGAAGAAAAGTATAGATCGCCAGTTCATTAGGATGAGTTTCGTGAGCGAAAGATTTTGGATCTGGAGATACTTGAATAGATAGTGTAGGTTATTGAGAAAATTTAAGCCAGTATAAAAATTGCACATGATACATAGAAAAGCTATACTTCTTGTGTCAAACTTAGAAAATACGTCCCCGATCTGAGTCATGTGATCAACCATCAATTAATTGAGTTACAACGAGGTATGAGCTACGAAGAAGTGTCAATTAGGATCACTAATAAAAAATTTCAAGCACTCAAGAACATGGTAATCCCTTTAGCAAAGGTGCACATTCACTCAGTCAAGGAGGCAACTTGCGAGAGAGAACGGGATATGCAAGCCAAGTATTCACAACTTTTCGATGAATTTCAAGGTAAATTTCGAGGACGACATTTATTGTTAGGGGATAGATTGTAACACCCCTTACCTCGAAAACTTTCACCCGTGAGCCTAATTTATTAATTTATCTTTGATCATTTTAGAAAATAGAACCAATCAATATTTTAACCTGAAAAATAGAACCGTTTAATATTTTAGCCTTGTCGGTCACATTAAAGTCCACAAGATGGAATAATAGCCCAAACCTTTTATTTTATTTTATTTTTCCTTTTTGTGCTCAAGCAAAAATTAAATTTGTACGAGCTCAAGTTGTTGAAATTCAAATAAATGTAAATTTTTGCCTATTATTAATTATTTATTAATATATTTCTTTAAGATAGATTTTAATAGTTGAGATAATGTTTTAATTTCATATCTTTTAATTAAATTAAAATATTAAACGGTTGAGATAATATTTTAATTTTATCTCTTTTAATACATTAGAATTTTGAATGGTTGAAATATTTTGATTTTATGTATTTTAAGTTAAAAAGCTTATTTAATTTTTAGGGATGATTGAGATAATGTTATCTTCTTTTAAACTCATAATTTTATCTAATTACTCGAAATTTTAAAGATGATGAGATAAAGATAGGATTTTATTACTTTTAGAATTCAAAGTTACATTGGATCAGAACTTCCAAAGCACAGTGGTGCCTATAAATATGTGGGTTATGTTACATCAACATAACCCTATCAACATAACCCTTTACATAATGTGTGTCATAATGGTCACATGGAGGCCCCTATTGGGGGCACCTGGGCCCACAGGCACCCCCCAATAGGGGGCCTCCATGCGGCCATTATGGCACACATTATGTACAATATTATGTACAAATAGATTTACTCTAAATATGTATTTTATGACATGTTTTCAAGTACATTCATTTCTCTTTGAAATACACACACAAACAAGAATATACTACATTCGTTAGCATGCGGGTCAATGATTGAAGTCCCAATAAATTTCATTAATTCTCTTGTCTCTCCCACAAGATATAGGAAAGTGTATACGTGCTTTTACATGATAATTAGATTATATGCATAGCTTATAATTTTTGAGACATTGATTTCTGTAGATATATGATTTTTTATTAGACTAGAGTATAGTAATGCTACGCATGAAAATTCTATAACCATCTATGTTCGGTATAAAGTTTCGTGTCTCCTTATACATGTATGAAATTCCTTAAAACCTATACAAAATATTAAACCACGTACTTATGCTTACTGAGGTTTTATCTTACACCCTCCTTTTTCCCCTTTCAGGAAATTAAAGATTCGTGGCAATCGAGGCATGAGATGGTTGGCGAAGTTACGAGTAAAAGAAGACCCACGAAACTTATTTTTATTTAGCTAAGAATTCATTAAGTATTGATTTAGACAAACCTCTAGTATTTTATTTATTTATTTATGTATTTGCTATAAATTTTTAACTTATGGGTTGACTCTCATTATTTTTATTAGATTATTTTAATAAAATGTTATGTTTTAGAAAGCACATTTTTGTGTTCAAGATACGACATTAGTAACACTCAAATCTTAGAACTCGGGTCCTCGGACAACTTGCCTAAAATACTCCTAGAGCGTGTATAAATCCTAAATAGAATTTGGACTACTTTTTTGTCTCTCTTGAGCAAGAATTTATGCAACATTCGCTTCATTCTCTACTTTGTGAAGAAATTCTTGCTCGAATGATAATCCATACTCTGAATTCATCTTCTTCAACCAATTTTTTGCTCTATAGCTCACAATAGCAAACCTTAGTGATTTTTCTTCTTTTTCTACCCCTTTCTTTCTTTGGCTTTTTTTTTTTTTAAATAACCGTGGATATCCGGACCAGCTTGCGCGCACCTCGACTAATCTCACGGGACCCTAAAGTTTACGATCGGGTACTCACCTCAGTGGCCATGAGGAGACTCAAACTGGTGACCATTGGGAAGCAAACACAAGATCTGACGAATTGAGCAACTACTTTCTTTCTTTGGCTTTGCCTTTTAGATATCTTCATCGCTATCCATACATAACTCTCATCTTCTTTCTTGCTTGGAGTGGGTCCTAAAACACAATAAATAAAATTTGAAATTTATACGATTAAGTGGTAAATAAGTGTGACTTCATGTTTGGCTGAGATTATAAATTACTCACCAATACCAATTTAGAAATATAAGCCCTTTTCATGCCCAAACATGTTTGAAAATTAAAAATACCCGTAAGCATTTAATTAATCAACTTATAAGTCCACCCAAACATCTTCACAACATTAACATGGGACAGTCTGCATTGACAAAATGGAGGGTGGGGAACAAAGAGAAGGTTGAAAAAGGCCTTTCACCGGCCCACCTTTTATTCCAAATCTCATTAAAAAAATACATAATTGTACAATCCCAACACACGCACGCACCATGTTGACATTTCCATTTATTCTCGAAAACAGTCACACACACTCCTCCAGAATCCATAATCCTTTCTTTCCCCTCTCTCCAAAACCCACAAAAATCTCATAGGAATCGAAATTAAAGAATGAAGATGCATTAAGCAATCAGAGGTACAATGGCTGTTTCTGAGTCTGAAAGGGCCACTGCGAGCAATGACGAACTTGCCCTACTATACAACGAGGTAACATCTCTCCGTGGCTCTGTATACCCAAGGTCGTTTTGGGGTTTTCAAAGACGAGGGAGTGCAATATAGAAGTGTCTTCTTTTTATATTAATGTATGTGAAGGCAGACAGGTTGGAGCCAGGCTTAGTCCCCTTTGATTTAGTTCCCTAATCCGCGAATTCAAACGGTTTATCTTTTGAAAGTTTGTGTTATCTGGGGATTCTAGAAGAAGTGAAGTAGCAAATCTTATGTTGAATAATCATAAAATGCAGAGTTAAAGAGGTGAAATGGAGCTTTCGAAAATAGGGAAGTCTTGTAAATGACTGCTTGATAATGGTGTATGGTTTTTCCCAATTTTCCGTCCATAATAAAAATCAATAAAAGCATTTTTATTCTGGGTTCTTGTTTACTTTTGGTTTTCCAATATAATGCCTGTTCCGTGGTTTAACTTGGAGGTGGGGATCAATATATTTTGATTCTATATAAATTTTTGGAATTAGAATTCTACCTTTTTGAGGCGAATGAGGACTTTTTGACTTGATTGATGCATTTATTCATTACGTGCAGAAAACAGTTTTACGATGAGACTCTAATTTATTATTTGCTTCATTCGGTATAAGGCCGTTCCCTGTGTACGTCTATTTAAGCATTCAACTTCATTTGGTATAAGGTCCTACCAAGCTGCCAAGTAAGGCATTGGGGGATGGTTGTGTTGCCCGACTTGGGATCTGGAGAGGATCCTAAGTAGAAGCAATTAGTGTAAAAATTGAGAAGAGAGTACCATTCAGTGCCTTCAGCGAGAAGAGAAAGATAAATTCATTCATGCTAAACATTAAGTGCTCTAAAACTCACTCCAACACTCTGTTTGTTTCATTTGATTGTTCTGTACACATTCTACACAAAATACTGCTGTAATAAGAAATTCCTGGTGAATAGTTGTAATAGAAATAGAATTTATGAAGCATAAATGATCAGTAAGAGTAGGAAAGGAACACTATTGAGGAGAGAAGATGCCAATAAGGGGGAAATGGCAGCAACATCTACAGTGCAACTTGATGGTTGTGTTGCATGTTGAGCAAATTTTGGAACAAAAGTTGCAATGCCTTAACCAAAACCTTCAGTTCGGAGAATCAAATATCTTCAAGAGAAGAAGACAAAAAAGAACAAGATTCTTTCAAATATCAATCCTTAGTTTTTAAAAAAATTTCATTCCATTGTCAATTTTAGTATCAGGATTTTCTTTGCTGTCATTTTTTAAGTATTTTCAAAGCACTAACTACTTAGCCGGACTGGGTTGCTACACTGATTCATGTCACTCATTTCCTTTTCAAAGTTGAATGAACCTTGTTAAGCTGACGATGATTTCCAGGAGCTGATTCTTTTTTACCTTCACTTCCTTTTTATTATTGAGTAATTTTATTATATACCTGTAGCCCTGTTAGAAAATGATACTCAAATAGTGTAGAGAAGAACGAGTTTGGATAACATAGACATTCTAGCACCGACACCGGCAGAGAAGAAAAGAAAAGCCCAGGGAAAAGGGTAAAACGTTGGTCACCGCCAATTGAAATTTTATCAATTCATTAACTATTTCAACTACTATGAAAAAATTCAATAAATGGTAAAAACATAACCTACTAGTAACAGCCTTGGGCCAACTCATTACTACAAGCCCAATAATAAAAAAAATAAAAATCAACAATAAAATAGATCTTGATGCCCACGTCAACTTTCCAAGGGTAGGAGAAGAAATCGACATTGTCGAGTGAATAAATCATAAGAGGCTGCAATCGATTTGCCCAACCATAAACGAAGAGGTTGAACAAGCTTCTTCCGACGTCCATAAAAGTATGTTAGTGGTGGTTTGAATCAGATGTCTCCTGGATGTGTGGAAGGAGAACTAGGCAAAGGAAAATCTTGCAGACTCCGATAGAGCTTCAATAAATCTAGGTCAAGCTGCTAGAGTGTTTTTCTAGTAATCCATGTATAGTCAGACTCATGCCGATCAACCCAATGAACAAGAAAGCGTTGAACGTCTCCATCTTTAGTTAACACAATATTTTCATCTAAAATAACATCAATTTTATCTTTGTGTGCTGAGAAATGTGGTATTATGTTAGAAGTGGCAAGAGATTCAGGATCAAGGTCCCCAGATGGAGGTAGAAGAGGATCATTAGAGGGATTGAAATAGTCTTTATAATCCTCAACATTGAAAGTAGGGCAGTACCCAAGATGTAGAGGAAAAGGGGAAAACGTTGGTCGTCGCCAATCGAAATTTTATCAATTCATTAATTGTTCCAACTACTATGAAAAAATTCAATAAATAGTAAAAACCTAACCTATTAGTGACAGGGTTGGGCCAGTCAACTACTACAAGCCCAATAATAAAAAAAAAATAATAATAAAAATCAACAA
This sequence comes from Fraxinus floribunda, assembly GCA_903798395.1. Lineage (NCBI taxonomy): Eukaryota > Viridiplantae > Streptophyta > Magnoliopsida > Lamiales > Oleaceae > Fraxinus > Fraxinus floribunda. The sequence continues at coordinate 2,602 of CAIGRS010220680.1, read as the reverse complement.
TAAAATAGATTTTGATGCCTACATAAGCTTATAGTGCTTTTTACTGAAATGACGTTATTAGAGACTTCTTTTAGTGCATATTTATCGAACCAAATTCTCTTTTATACCATCTGATACGAGTTTCTTCTATTCGCTCGACGACTTCAGTAGATATAGATATTCCTTGTCAAAAACATTGTTTTCATGTCTACGTTTTGAGGAGTTATCAATTGTGTTACATCTTATTAATCATTTTGCATAACATTCACGAATACATTTTGCAACTTGCTGAATCATGCCGGAGATTGTCTCTGCACTCCATTAGTTTATTAGTAAGAGTAAGTAGTAATGATTATTGTTCTTGTAGTTAAAGCTGGAAATTGCTTGATCCAGCTTTTAATATCATCGCTCTAAGAGTATCATTAATTTGTCATATAAATCTGGCACTGAAAGCTTAAATACAATTGTGCATAGCTGTAATAACTATTAACATGACAACTGTTCGATTTTAGTTTATTGACAAAATAAATTAGATTAAGCTCCGAGTTGTTCAGTCCTTTTTTCTGATAAGGTTTTTCACTACTGAATTTAAAATTATTGTGCATAGTCGTATAAGTATTAGCAATGCAACTGTTGATTGCATGATTTTTTTGCCACATCAACGAAATAGTCAGTGTCTAAGATTTTTCCTCTTCAATGCAACAAGTCAAGTTGATGTGGCACAGAGAAAAATAGAAACAAGGGAGAGGTCTAGATTCAGAGTTGTCAGCGACTCAACAATTTTTAATTTTTTTAATTTTCGATTAGTTTATTTGAGGGGGAAAAAAAAAAAGACCCTTACCAATCTCACTATTTATATATCTTATCTCCATCTCCACCCATTGGCATATCCTTTCTCTTCCATTTCCGCATGCTCAAGCGACATCTGAAGCAACTGTGAAGATTAATGCTACCTGCCATTAGTAGAAATACGTCACCTAGTATGTGACAATGTGTCTTCTATTTCATTGTCCAATAGAGTTGGAAATGCATTGGACAATGAAGCGGGAGACTAATTGCTACCTAATTGATGCACGTGTAGGAGAAACCAATTAAAATAGCCTTGGACCTTTTCCATTTTTTTTTTATTTTTTTTTTTTGTCCTTTTTTCTAAATGCCCAGTAACAACTCCTACGTTAACCAATAATAAAATTGTTGGAAAGTTTTGGAGTCTCTATTTTCATCTACAGTCTTGTTATGAGTTTGGACCGTCTCAAATTCTTGGCCCAATCTGATGTAATTGGGCTTGTGCATTACCCATTCTTTGGTCCAGGCTGATTGCTTTGTGGTTAAACGTGTTTTACACTTACACTCCTTTCTAGTTTCTTGATCTTGTGATCTGGCCCTACACTTGGTCTGTTTTCCACCGTCTGATTAGTGGTCCTTGATCTACCTGCATTTAAGTCAATCTCGAAGTTTCATTTTTGGGGTTACTGTTTTGTGTTGTGAGATGATTCTCTGTGTGTTGGGGTTCATCTTTTCTCTCTGCCGGTTTGTAAATCTTAGTGGCTATTCTTTCAATCTCTGTAAATTCTGAGTGATTAGGCAGATATTATACTTGGTGTATATACTGTGTGATATTGTGTATAAGTCTGAGTGATTTGAGGTGAGAGAAAAACAATGAAGAAATCTCATACATTTGTAACGAGAGATTTCTTCATACATTTGTAACGATTCTTGGTGATTTTAATGGAACTAGAGCATAATCACAATTTGTGGATGCTCAACGGGTGAGTAAGCCATTTGACTAAACATTCGGGCCCTTTAGGCGAAAAATCATTGTGTTCTAAACTTTTTTGCGATTTACAGTTTTTAATTTTGTATTTTTTGTAAACTCTAGGATCAACAAGTGGTATCAGAGCCCTTATGTGCTTAAATTTGGATTATTGTTCGTTTTTAAAAGAAACCTTAGGGTGTGTTTGATGGAGAACCAATTCCATGAAAAATTTTCCATTTTCTCACTTTTCTTTTGTTTGATAGTTTTTTTTTTCTAGGCAAATGTTTTTCCCACTTTTCCTCATACACTCACATTTTCTTGCTTTCCTTGAAATCAAAATAGTTTTCCAAGTTTTTTTTTTCTTCTTTTGGCAATTGGAAAAAATCATAGATACAATGATAGAAAAATTTCTCACTTTTATTGACATTTTTCATGCAAAACAAAGTCAAACGATTGTATTCGATATAGTAAAAAAAAATTGTAATTTTGATTTACAGTTTTTAATTTTGTATTATTTGTAAACTCTAGGACCAACAAGTGGTATCAGAGCCCTTATGTGCTTAAATCTGGATTATTGTTCGTTTTTAAAAGAAACCTTAGGGTGTGTTTGATGGAGAACCAATTCCATGAAAATTTTTCCATTTTCTCACTTTTCTTTTGTTTGATAGGTTTTTTTTCTAGGCAAATGTTTTTCCCACTTTTCCTCATACACTCACATTTTCTTGCTTTCCTTGAAATCAAAATAGTTTTCCAAGTTTTTTTTTCTTCTTTTGGCAATTGGAAAAAAATCATAGATACAATGATAGAAAAATTTCTCACTTTTATTGACATTTTTTATGCAAAACAAAGTCAAACGATTGTATTCGA
>CAIGRS010220678.1:0-11238 GCA_903798395.1 Fraxinus floribunda | reverse complement strand
CCTAGGAAAAGCCCCTTCACCTTCCACCCTTGGCGGCGCCGTCAAGGCAGCTGTCCCCGACTAGCAGCCAGTGGCTACAATTATTTTTTTTAAAACATGAAATCCTTTTATAAAACTAATAGATCTGTTAATCTTATATTTAAAAAATCCGAATTTTTGAAATAAAATCCTTAATAATATAAAAAAATCCATATAACAATATACTAAATTTCATGTAATATAAATCCAAATTGCATAAAATAGCAAGAAAATCATATAACCCAAAAAATTTAAAATTTAAAAACTCAATTTTTCATGAGCTCAACTAAGGAGTGACTTTGATACCACTTGATAGAAAATAGAAAATGGACTTTCAATACATATATACTTTAATCAAATCATTTTCTCATATAATAAACCCTAAATTCATACTCCATGTTGAAATCCGAGAAAATAACAAAAACACCAACATACCTAGATCCTTGGATTTCTAATTCTTTTCCTGATTGGATTACGATCTTCCAATTGATTGGTGGTTCTCTTCAATTTCACTCTCTGTTAATGAGGATGCAGAGAATATTAAGAACACCAACAATTGGGAACCATAATTCTATATAATAATAAGATAATGAATATCATGAAACTTAATACCCATTAGACAAAATTAACTTTAGTGGATCACTTTAATTGACTAATATTCATGAAATAATAGCACCACATATTTTAATATATTACGTGTGGCCCCATATATGTTAGAATTTTTCAACATTACGTAGTGCAAGTTTGGCCTTTTTGTGAAAAGAGAGAGGACATAAATATGATTGGATTCAAAAAACACACGTGAGCCGTCGTTCGTCCAGCTTGGCACAGTACACTGGTCGGGTTCGAGTGTGGGTGAAAGCCCTTGTCTTTTATGTCTTTCTGAAGAAAATTTATTTAAATTTTTTGGGCCAAAATATTTTTTGTCAAATTTTTTAGGTATTTGATGAAATTATGTTTAAAGGTATAACAATTTGAAAGTTGGTTGTTTCTGCAAAAAGATTTCAGATGTAATCGACGTCTGTGACTGACTATAAACGATGTCTATGATCAACTGTAATAGATGTTTGCTTTCGATCTGGACAAACGCGTTTGTTCAATTGAAATGTTGTTTGAACTATCACTACTTTTCTGAAAAGACTTTTAGGCTGTTCAAATGGCCACAGCCACTTTATAATTAGCCTTCCTGCCAAAAAATACACCAATTCAAATACAATAATTCATGCATTGAATTTCCCTTCTTTTGATATTTTGAGTTCGTTTTTCTATTTTATTCTTGGAGACAATTGCTCATTGTCTTAAAGGACCATTGAACGGAGCACAATCGTATTTAGGACACGTCGTACAGTTAGTGAGCTTGGATATTAAATTTGTTCTTGTTTTTCGATCATGTTAGTTATCCTGAATCTTGTTCAACGCCATTTCAATAAACTGCAAGAGTATGTATATTCAAATTGTTAAAAGGAGAATCCAATACTCTAGAAACAACAATCTTAAGAACTTTTTTATTTTTTAGGTTTATTTCTACTCCTTTTTATTCGTTTATTTTTTAATTTTGTATTAGAAATGGCAATATGTGATAATCCACTCCCAAATCTGACCAGAGAAAAAATCGAGAAATTTATAAGTCAATTTCAAATTTTGACATCATAAATATTGTTTTATGCGACAATATTAAGTTTGACAAAATTTCTCAAAAAAAAAAAATGCTCATTCATACAAAGCGGATAAAAATGACATGGAGAAACTAGTTGAGGTTGACGCATGGAAACATTATAATTTCTTGTGTAAAAATCTTGTTCTCAATAGACTAGACTATACATTATATAGTGTGTACTACAATGCGAAATTTGCAAAGAAATTGTGGAAATATTTGGACACCAAATATAAAATCGAAGAAACTAGCACAAAGAATTTTATTTTCGATCAATTTTTGGATTATAAAATGGTTTACAATAAGACTCTTGTATCCGTAGTTCAAGAATTTCAAGTAATTCTTAGTTATATCCATTCCGAAATAATGTCTCTATGAATCATTCTTAAATTACTACACTTATAAAATAGCCAACATCAAGGAAGGACTTTAAGAATTACTTTAAACATAAGGGTCTGTTTGATTGCAAAGGTGGAAAATGAGTGGAAAAAAAATATTTTACAGGGAATTGAATTGCCTAGAAATTGTTTACTGGGAATTGTAATTAATTATGTTTGATTAGTATAATTTTTCACCTGGTCCGTTTGCCTTTGTTTTTTATGAAAATTATTAATTAAAGGGATAAAATTTCTTACAATTGGGGATCTAATTTGTTTAGATTGACAAAAAAAAAAAAAAAGAAAAGGTGCACGGGTGTGTGTGTGGGGGGGGGGGGGGGGGGGGGATGAGGAATTTGTTTTCCAAGACAAAATTTCCTATCAAACAACCATTTTCCATAGAAAAAAGTGGCTATCAAACATATCCTAAGTGCAAGAAATGAAGCTGGAATACATTATTGTTAACCTGAGAATGAAAGAAGATAATTGCATATCTGAAAAGGAGTGGTACATTTCATTCGATGGAATCAAAGACAAACATAGTGAAAGGAGGTTCCAATGTTAACAAAAAGAGAGAGAGCACAATAGGGAAGGGCAAAATGGCTATTCAAAGGCTCCTAAGAAGTTCAAAGACAAATGTTATAATTGCGACAAGACAAGATATCGATTCAAGGATTGTCGAAAGTCAAAGAATGTTAAGACTTAGGAAACAAATTGATCGAGCCAATATAAAATAACATGATATATTTCTAATAAGGTAAAATTGGTTAATTGAAAGGGGTGAATATGTCAAAGAGATGGGGTAGGGTGGGAGAATAGAAATGGAGGAGAGAAAGCAATGCTAAGTTCCATGTGTAGTTCCTTGCTGAGACTAGGAAAAGTATTTAGTGGGTATTGAAACTTGATCTTTATAAAGGAAGGGAAGAAGAAGCCGGAAAATGGATAGTGTAGGGTGGTACAACAATACAAGGGTCCATCGCTAGAGAATAAGGAACGAGAGGACCAATATTTTAGCAACTTATTTCAAGTTACGATCGTTTCAATTATCTTATCCACAATATTTTCGGTTGATTGGATCCCATTAGTTCGACCTCAATTAGGTTGGTTCAATGTATTTCTCAACCATTTTCTTTCATTTTTATCCAAATTCACGTGAGAAATTTCTATCCCGGGTTCAATAAGATTTTCTGGCTCATGCTGCATAGCTAAGAGCATATTCTCTTTACCGTTTTTAAACTGTTTTCTATTTTCGAAAACTCGTGTTTGAAAACAAGTTAAAAATTTACAAAGAAAATAAAAAATGACAATCATTTTGGGTGTTTTCAGTTATAACCAAGCTAATATTTTCAAAATGCATTTTGGGTGTTTTCAATCACCACCAACCACCATTGCGACATAACCACCACTGCGCCATTGCATGAAACCCACAATCGCCATAGCTACAACAACACCACTACAACCATCGCCAGCAAAAATAAATTGGAAGCCACTTTTCGGCCACCTGGACTGCCGAATTCCACCACCAACAACCTCGCCTCACTCCCCACTATCACCTCCAATCATTCATCAGCCACGAAACAACAAGAATCAGCAGAAACTATAAGCCAAAAAACCATTCGGCACTACATGAATCTGCAGAAAACTTCACATCTGATGATACCCAAGGTCGTGTGACACCACTGGTCGAATGCACATCCCCAGGTGACTCCCACTATGTCCCCAATCCACCCAAACAAACTTTTCAATGTTCGGATTTCATCTGAGAAGAACGACAGTAGTGAAAGTCCGAAGACACTATTCGAGTTTTGCAAATTCCCACGCTGTCTGGCTGTCCTACGATTGAGGACCACATGTGTTAGCCTCCTCTCCACTTGGTGCACCTTGCCAAACCATGGGTCAATGCCAATTTTACCACTAGTCAAAACTAATTTAACGTGGTGGTGGTGGCGGCGATGAGGTTTGAATTAGGGATTTCTTTAACCAGCGGGAAGGTCATAGGTGAAGTTGGTGATTAAGGCTTCGACTGCAGCAGCAGAGGAAATGAATGTAGTGGCGATGGGCTTCATTGAGAGAGAGAAAGAGAGAGATGGGGAGAAAGTAAACAGGTTTTCCATTTTTTTTATTTTCAAAAAGTCAAAAAGAACACATTTTCAACAATCTCAAAATGGAGACTCAAAACACAAAACTCAAAACACAAAACTAAGACATAAAAAGAACAACCCCTTAGGGGACCATTCTCTTTACCATTTTCAAGTCTTTTTTTGTTTTCAATTTTCCAAAACAGTGAAAACACGTTTTTAAAAACAAGTTAAAAATTTACAAAGAAAACTCAAAACGACAAATTTTCATTTTAGGTGTTTTCAATCATAATCAAACCAAGATTTTCAAAACGTGTTTTGGATGTTTTCAAAACAATTTCTTAAAATGCCAAAAAGAACACATTTTTAACAATCTCAAAATGGACACTCAAAATCCAAAATGAATTCAAAACTCAAAATACAAAACAGAAACAAGAATGACCCTAAACTATTTACCTAATTTTTGAATTGGCGTGGACAAGTATGAATTTTTCCCTAGAATTGAAATCCCAAAAATTGGGCGGGTTCACATTTCCTCTATATTCCAGCGATAAATCTCGTTATTTTCACTCTCATTCTCTCTACTATTCATTTCCCTGCTTTGTACGTTTCCGAATTACGTATCCGGTGCTAAAGTTTGCACGATAAATTCGATTACCTGAAAGACAATCTGGCGAGCTAAGAAATTTTAGGGTTCAATTTGCCTGATATCTATTTTGACATGTTTATTAGTTGTCATCTTCAGCACAAATTGAATATAGGTACGATCTGATCCTAAATTGCGATTCTGTATCCTTGCCGAACGATCAGAAATAGCAAGTGAAATCAATGATACTGTTGCAGTCGCCCTCCAGATATCTCCTCCAAATCTTGTCTACTCGGGTTCAGAAGTAAGTTCCTGACTTGTTCCTCTTAATTGCTTTGGTTTTTTTTTTTACTGTTCCTTTTAACCATTTCTTTCTTATTTATGTAATATGAGCGCGTGTTTTACTTTCATTTTCTCTTGTAATATAAATGTAAAGGTAATCTTTTGAAATTTAGACTGTTTAATTTATGGAGTATGTTACCTGTCAACAAATTTATGCAAACTGATGTTAATGTTAGGTCGAACTAGGTTTAGAACTTGTGGTATCTTGTTGGACCAAATTTACTCCATCATTTCCACTTTTCTAGCTATGGAATGATTTTATGAGTTTCTGACAATTAATTTGGTCAATTATGCTGCTATGTTTTCTTTTTGAAAGTCAGATTTTGTATTGGTCCCAAATGTAAATGATTTGTGTTCTTTTACAAATATGTATGCTTACTTGCATGATGTTTAACTTATTCACTTATCCTCCTTAACAAGCAGATAAGTTTTATTGGTGCTTGTGCAGTCTTGAGAAAGGAGTTGATTTGGATTGCCAATGGATTGAATTTGATGATGTTCGTTATCTTATTCAGGTGATTTATTTGCTTTTAATGTATTTGTTTCGTTTTGTGTTGTTACTATGGGTTGTCATTGCATCCTTTGACCTACATTTAAGGGCTGCAAACTTTTCTAATTTGATCATTTAACTCTTCTATAGGCTTCTATGAAGAATCCAAATCTCTTAGTGCTATCAGTATCGTTACCCACTCCACCTCCAGAAACTGTATTTTTTGGGGGACTTCCTCCAGAAGCAATAGAAGCCATAAAGGCTGCATATGGCACAGTAGTACATATTCTGGATCCTCCAAAGGATGGTTTCAATCTCACAGTGAAACTGAGCTTGTCAAAACTTCCTCCAGATGAAGGTTCAACTGAGTACCCTTTTAAGGTCATTATGAGCTTACCATGATTATGATAAGAGATAAATAATCCTTCTTTTGAAAAAGAACCATATAATTTCTTTGCTTTATTTGCTCTTTCTGGTCCTGCTATCGAATTCAACTTCCAATTTTGGTTCAGCTTAAGACATGTCCAAGTCCATCCATTACGAGTATAACTTGGAATTCATGTTTTGATATTTGATTATTTTCTAATTCTTGCAATAAGATGGTAAGCTATATTTTCCAACTAGCGAAAATTGAGAAGGATTGTTGAAACAGAATGTAGCAAGTGAACACATTGTGAAGCCTCTAAGTTGATATGAGTTCAGTACCTTGAAAAACCTCTAAATAAAATATCAGCAGAATACTACAACAGTTCATCCAACTAGGACACAAATAATAAACAGTTGGAAGCATTCCAACTTCCATATAGTATCCATAAATATATAGAGCTGGTTACTTATTACTTTTCTGCAAGTTGTTTGATTGGTGATATATTGCTCAAATACAGAAGATGCATATGGTTTTTAGTTTTTATTTTTTATTTTTTTAAAGATTGGTTGACTAGGTATGCTAAACAATAGATAAGGCATTGATTTATGAAGTTCATATGCGGAACTTCTTGTGAATGCTATAGGTCATAGTCTCATAAGTGATCTTGTTTTACCAATTCTCTGAGTAGGTGCAAATTTTCTTGGATTAAGCTACTTGGGTGGGAATGTGGGTGTATACGCATTTGTTTGCATTTTTACAAAGAGGACTACAGTAGAGGTGTAGTATACATATGTGAGAAGGATCATATAAATAAATTATATGCGTGTCATTAACCTCCCAACCTTTATGAGTAGAATAATCCTGTGGCCATGTTTCATTAGATATCAATAACTTAACGATGTTAGAGTGATTTCAGTGTTCCTCATAAACATCCCACAAATGGATCTTTACCACTGCTACCATTTTTCCTTTTCTGAAAAACCAAATTTGATTTTAATAAGAGAATCCATAAAGAAGTTTATTTGGTTATTCTTTGATATTAATATGAGAATCCTTATGTGTAATTCGACTATTATCTTGGAGTATACATCATTCAGCATGAAGACGTGACTCTTGCCTTGGGATACTTATATGCAAGCGTCCAATATGTGTATTTCGTGTCCTCCTTTTCGTACATCTTATTGTTCTTATTTGATGTTTCTTCTTTCTATCTTTGATAGAACACCAGCAAGCACTCCTGGGAAAGATTGCATCTATTAGGGAAGTTGTACAGGGTGCACCACTGAGAGCTGTTCTAAAACAACTTGTCTCAAGGACAGTGAAATCTGATTTAAATAAGCTCATTTCCCTAGTGCACCGACCAAATGAGTCCTTTTTCGTTGTACCTCAGGTAAATTGATTTTTCCTTTTTTCGCTTGACTGCTTCTTTTGGGTCAAAAAAAATGTTTTACCCGGAAAAGGATTATCTGTTCCAGTTCAATGCAGTATTAGCTTGTTCCTATGCATCTATGTGTGCACGTGTATTTTCCTCTTCCCTGTCTATTTCCATACTAACCTACTCATTACTTACCGCTATTGTCAATCTGAAGCCCACCCCCATCAATATCACCACCACAAAAAGTTAAAAGGAGATGGAAACTAGAAATTATGTTGCTTCTTGATTAACACTTGCACATTGTATAAAGTCTCTACTGTTTTAATGCTATCATATAATGTCAGTTTGAGTGTGCTGCGATCACGTCGGAAATGAATATCTTGTAGCTGTTGGTTGCAGGCAGACAAGGTGACTGTAGTTTTCCCCATGAGATTCAAGGATTCGGTAGATAGTATTCTTGCTACTTCTTTCCTCCAGGTACTTGAGAATCCTTCACTGTAGATTCGGAACTTTCATTCCTTTGCTTTATGTTCTTTTTTTCTTAAAAAAAAAAAAAAATACTGGTGCTCAAGGATAAATAAATGAAAGAAACCAGGCAATCCTGTTGCAATTGTCAGACTCTGGAATTAACTTATTTAACTTTGTTTTAACTTGATTGATATGGTAAGTTGCTGGATTTTGAAATTCAGATTACCTGCTGATTCTGTATTTTGTATGTTAGCCTAGGCCATGCATACATCACAGTTACATAGATCATTTATCCTGCTTTTAGACATGGAGAGACTTTTTGACATATTTATTAAGGAGCAACAAAGATGCTAGTCGAAATATTATACCGCTGATTCTGAAGGTTTTAAAGCAAGAAAAACGCGATCAATATAAACGTATATGATGAATGCCCGTCTTGGATTCTCTGAACTTACTCTTTTAATACGAAGTGAAATATAAATAAAAATGTCGCTTGATTGGCCAAGGGTATACAACTAACACTTCCTACAATAGTAAACCATATAATTCTAATGCAGATTTAGTCCAACACTCTACTCTTCTTTTTCTTTTGAAACTTAAAAGTAGCTTCTCTAAATATCCGGCATTTTGGTTATCTCATTCAGGAATTTGTGGATGCAAGGAGAACTACTGGACTCGGAAATGCCCCTCATTGTTTGTGGTCTCCTTCTCCCCCGCTAGAACTGAAAGGAGCTCCTGCTGAAGCATTATTGGCAAATGCTGGTTTTTTCAGTTTTGGTAATGACTGTTTTTGTGATTAGTTTTCTTGACCTACAAACTTCTCCACTTGCCCTGATTCAAGATTTTATTTGAGGAGCAGTCATTTCCCCACGTCATGTGAAAGGTAGAAAGCTGGACAAAACAGTTTGGAGCTTATCAACATTTCATGCTTATGTTAGTTACCATGTCAAGGTGAGAATTTGTACACGCCAAGTGTATTCCTTTAAAATGTTCCCAATACTTTCTACTTGGGAGTTAGGATGGTGGTGTTGCCCACAAATTAGCCTCCTGCTAAAGTAACCTGTGCTCTGAAGACAGTTTACATGGAAGAAGTCAAAGCACATCAAGCGTAAAAGATTTAACACGGAAAAATGCCGTTAGCATATTAAGCAAGCAACAAAGAAGCATGAAAAGAACCATGGTGATTTAAAAGAAAATGAACTTTTATAGAGAGGAGAGATGCAAGAGATGCTCTAAAATCAAGCTTATTGCAGAGAAAAAGAATCAGAGGAAACAAGAAGAATAAAGAGAACTAATGGTAATTCTGAACAGAATTAAGCTTTTAGAGCAATGGAGCTATAGAAAATTGATATGTTAGCGAGAATTTCTACTGTTACAGTGTTGAGGAATATTTATAGCATGATTTAATACCTGCATTTCCCTTAAACTGACAAAAAGAAGTAGAATAAAGCAAAGTTACTGTAGCACATGCTCAATTAACAATTTAACATTAAATAACAAGTACCAAAGTAAAATGGTTTCAATTGGCTCCTATGGTCTTGGCAAGCCTCTTTGATGTTGCTGCTTCTCAGTTCTACTTCATCAAGTTGTTCTGTAATTACCGCATAGTGCCATGTATGGACTCTGAACAAGTACAAATGTGAATCTTTAATGAAAGGTAAATGCCATAAAATGTGCTTCAACAATAATGGTCTCTACAAGAAAAAACAGTTGCTATGACAAAATGTGAGCGCTCTTATAATGGTGACAGACTTTTTCTTCATAATAGATATCAAGAATACAGCTGTGTGAAAGAGAAGTGATGAATTTATATAACTAAGATTTCTTGGTCAACTACATGCTTAATTAAACTTGCTTTGAAAGTGTGATTTCTATGTTATTTGCCATAGAATCAGTATATCTCTTATGGTGAACAGTGTTCAGAAGGTTTCATGCATACTCGGATGAGGCGACGTGTAGAATCGCTGATAGAGGTAATGGTTCGACATCTTTAATCTTGATGAGTCTGTCTTTTATTGATCAATCACTGCTGAGATATATTTCTCTTTCTGAATTCTGAATGTAGGGCATGTAGTAGGCTTCACTTAGCAGAATCATTGAATGATGAATTCAAGAATAAGTTCAATATTTTTTAAAATATAAAGGGAAAGTTAGGGCTGAGCTACCCAGCCTAAGTTTGTGGAAACAACTCCTCAACCTTCAATAGTGAATATTTGACTCCCCAACCTATTGAATGTTGTAAATTGGGTGTCGACATAACGAAAGCTTAGTTGAAGCATTAAAAGGTCAAACTTTGTGTTGAAAAACCTATGATGCCCTTGTTTTGAATTAAATAGAAGAAAATAGGTTTCAGAAAAAAATAGAAGGAAAAAGGAATGAAACAAAAAATGAAAAGAAAAATATTAAAATGATCTTGTTATTTGAGCTGTTTGATGTGCAATGTTGATAAAATATTCTCTCTTATAATAAGATACTCTTTTGATGTTGTTAACTTGTCATCTGTTTCATGCTTCGACTATTTCCGTGTTCAAATGGTCTAATGATTGCTTCTATTTTTAGTTTAGTCTTGTTTTTTTATATTTCTGTTTTTAACAAGAGTATATTCTGCCTCAGGCTTTAGATCATGCCAAACCAGATTGGAAGAAGGTGAAGAGAGCTGTACAAACTAGATACTTTAAACGATTGGTATGCAATGAGAGCATTGCTGCACTTGTAATGCCCAACTCTTATTATCTTCTCGTGCATCTTCCAAACACACTTATTTTATTTTTTTTCATTTATTCTCTTACAGAGCATCAATGATGGACGGGCAACTTCAAAGTCCAGAAATTGAGATTGAGGGATCCGAGTAAGAAGCGACTCTTAGCTTCTGGGAAATCAGAACCCATCGTTATGAGAACCAGTTATCTGTGAAATTGCAGTTAGCGAAGCATCCGTATGCTTGTTATGTTGTGTATGAACTTTTGTAATCTTCAAGCAAGAAATTATTATTTATTGTTGGAATGGGAATGGGAATGGGAATGTAATTATTTGGTTAGTTGCAAGTGCCTCGAATATTGTTTTTGCAACAAGAGGTGATATTATTATAAATTTTTTTAGTTACGTTATGATGTACTCATGAATTCGTTAAGTGGTAAAATTTAATAATTCTTTATTTACTAACGGTCCGTTTGATTGCAAAGGTGGAAAATGAGTAAAAAGAAAATGTTTTACTTGGAATTGAATTGTCTATAATTTGTTTTACTGAGAATTGTAATTAATTATGTTTGATTGGTATAATTTTTTACCTGAAAAATGTTAAAAGTTTGATGTCCGTTTGGCTTCTTTTTTATGAAAAGTTGTCCATTAAAGTGATAATTTTTTCTACCAATATGTCTAGAATTTGTTCCAATTACCAAAAAGTAAAAAAAAAAATTTAAACAATTAGAAAAAATTACCATATTCGTTTGACTTTGTTTTGTATAGAAATTGTCAACAAAAATG
>CAIGRS010220668.1:0-10219 GCA_903798395.1 Fraxinus floribunda | reverse complement strand
GGAAAAATGTAATTGTGGTATGAATAGCTAAATCAAATATATGTATACAAAAACGATATTAAACGATGAATAAGGCAAAACGGGGCAAACCTAGAAACAAAATCTATAGATATTTAACAGAACCAAATATACCCTCATTGTAGAGCTTCCCACATAAATAGCCCTACTTGTTGCCTCTATGACTCCCATTATGCGTGCTTGCAATCAGGACAATTACAATAGTTATTCCGTGAACTCATGATTTTGCCCACCCTCAGGACACCATCTCCTTCCTCTTCGTTCACCATGTAATCCTCCAAACGAGTTGAAGCAAAGGTAATCAATGTAGTGCAAGACATTGATCAGTTGCCCAAAGAATGTCAACGTCTGCATGTAAGAAGTAGTCTTAAGCAGAAGAGAAGATTAACACTAAAATTTATTTCAATCAAAGATCATGTACAAGCTGCAGAATAGAATGATTTTCAAGAGCTTCATAGAGCAAGTTCAAATTGCATCAACTCTAGTCAATAAATAATGAGGCAACAAAAACTTATGATGTTCAGATGCAAGTCAAGTACAAATGACATAACAAGGCCGCTTAAAGTGTAACCACATTAATTGGCTATAATAAAGTATATTCATCTTGGCATCCAACCTCATTTGTCATAATAGAAATTTATAAAGAATTTAACACTCAAGCTGAAGTCAACTAAAACTATGGAAAATTTCAGTAATAAACCAACAACTTTATTTCCTATAGCTATATCCTTTCATGATTTAAACATCAACAGGTAAGCCTACAATTAGTGGAAATAATAAAATCCTAATTATCCAGCAGCCTCAGCTTGAACCCTTATATGCTTATCTTTTCCGAACAGCAAAAACACAATGTTGTGGGAATAGAAGCCCACAAAACTATAGATCATAAAATTAACACATCCAATTAAACCTGCACAAAAATCGATAATTAACATGTACATTTTTAGCAACAATTTCATAAATGTAATACCTTCAGCAGCACCCATCTCTTTCTTCACCTTGGCCTGCATTTCTCGCCCTTCTTCTTCATCGGTCTCATTCAACCTATTCTTCATACTCTTCAGTTCCTGTAATTCAAACACTAGCGAAACAATAAATTTACATGCTTATATACGTACAAATGTACATGTGTATACATATATAGAGTAAAAAATATCGTAGCTTTCATGTTGTCATCTACGTCGCTTCGGCATCAAAATCGACATCTGTGTATGCGTAATCAGATACTTCGCTACCGTACAAATTGACATCTTGTTCGATGTGCTTCATCTCTATATATGTTTCCTCTTTCTACAACTCTACATATACAATTTATGTGTACAGTTGTGTATACATGAGTGTACAATGAATGCTTGATTTGTCTGAAAATTCTAAGATTTTAGAAATTTTGCTGTTGTAGTTGTGAAACAAAAAAGGGGCAAAAGGAGTTATTGATTCACGTTTAACAACAACAATTAGTCTATAGGTACATGAAATTAATACAAAATTGATACAAGAATTCAAATTTTAAATACGTGGTAGAGGAACGGAGTTTGGAAAGTTAAACATTTGGAAGGGGATCAAAATCGAACTAACAAAAAACGGTTTGACCTAAACAAAATCGTGATATGATAATGTTCTATACAATTTCTTCCCAAATCACAGAGTTTGGATTCCCCACCATTTCCTTCATCTTCGACGGCTAATATACTAGTGCACACCTTTGCCATAGTGTGAAGACGAAAGCCCACCAAAACCTGACTTCGAAATTGTATTTGAAGACGGTATCCCAAAACCTAGATGACAGATAAAGGTATTTTGCTTCTTGGTTTTAAATTGGTTTCTTGCTTGAACTATATTCTTCACTAGCTACTTTATTCCATCTTGTCATAGATATGGAACTTGTAAGATGTTGGTGTAAATTTGTAAGAAATATGAATTCCCTCCTTTAAGAATTCCATCCATCCATAGGACACTTTTATGGAAAGGAAGCATAGCAAGAAAGTCCATTCTCTTAAACATAAATAGTCAACACTTTTAAGCTGTAAGCACTAGGCAATTTTAACAACAAACAGTAGAATGTGTTTGTAGAGTAAATGGAAGACTTCCTTGAAGACCTAGAAAGTAGTTGTGGACCGCACTGCACAGTTGTTTCCAGAGTTTACAATTTGTGTAATTTTCCAACTTGAATAAAATAGTATTCTTGTTGGATTTATGTATTATCATGTGAAGCATCAAATTAGATGATTTTCAGTCTAGCATATTTTAAGGGTAAATAAAATTCTCTTATAAAACAAGAAGAATGATCTTTAGAATCGGAGGTAACTATGTTGGCCTTGTGATATTGAGAAAGTTGGAGGGACATAGCATTTATGATCGTGTGGATTTAGTCGTGTAACTTGTGATACTATTTTTTCCATGTCAAGCAGGTTAATTAATGTTAGCGCTAGAGTTTTGCTCTTAGTTATATATAATTTGTAACTTCTAACAAAATTAGAATTTTTATTGCAATTGAAAATTGACCGCAAGTGCGAAACGAAAACTTGAAGTGATGGAGGTAACTATGTTGGCCTTGTGACATTGAGAAAGTTGGAGGGACATAGCATTTATGATCGTGTGGATTTAGTCGTGTAACTTGAAATACTATTTTTTCCATGTCAAGCAGGTTAATTAATGTTAGCGGTAGAGTTTTGCTCTTAGTTATATATAATTTGTAACTTCTAACAAAATTAGAATTTTTGTTGCAATTGAAAATTGACCGCAAGTGCGAAACGAAAACTTGAAGTGAATAATATGGCAGGAATCCCCTTGTACAAGAGTTTTAACTCTACGGTTGTGGCAGTGGATGGATATGAAAATATGATGTTCGTGGAGAAGGATTGTCAGGATTATATCGAACAATTCAGACAATTACGACTTGGAGAAGGAGATGCCATCACGATACAGTCTTACTTTTCAAATATGCAAGCAATGTGCTCGAGATTTTACTTCAGCATGGATTTAGACGATGATTTATGAGTGAATAATGTATTTTGGGTAGATAATAGATATAGGCAATCTTACAAGGAGTTTGGTGGTGTTTTCACTTTTGATACTACGTATCTCACTAATAAGTATGACATGCCGTTCATCCCTTTTGTTGGCGTAAATCATCACGGAAAATTGAAGCTACTTGGTTGTAGATTGTTATCGAATGAGGACACAACAACTTTTGTTTGGTTGTTCAAGACATGGCTTGAGTGCATGCATGGTAAAGTTCCAAATAGAATAATTACTAATCAATATAGGGCAATGAAAAATGCAATTGAGATTATTTTTCCGTATACGAAGAATAGATGGTGTTTGTGGCACATTTTGAAGAAATTGTCAGAAACGTTTGGCTACCATGTCCATAAGGGCTCAATATTTTTTGCTATACATGCCTAGTAAACGATTCACAGTTTGTTTAAGAATTCGAGCAAGGTTAGAGGGTGATGCTCAATATGTATGACTTGCATGCCAATGACTGGTTTTTTAGGACCGTAGAATAACGGAGGTCGTTGGGTTCCTTTTTTTTAAAAAAAAACCACTTTATGGGAAGAGATTTCCACAACACAATGAAGTGAGAGTATGAACACATTCTTCGATGGATATGTGCATTAGAAGACATTGTTGAAGCAGTTTGTCGAACAGTATGAAAGAACCTAACGAATAAGATTGAGAAGGATTTTCAGGCTGATTTCAAGTCATTTTCCTAAATGGTACCGTGTGCAATAACTTTTGAAATGGAAAAACAATTCCAAGCAATCTACGCCATTTCAAAGTTCAAGGAAGTTCGAAATGAATTCACTGGGAATGTATATTGCGATGTCTTATCTGAGAATGATGAATGTTTTTGGACAACTTACGAGGTTCTTGAGCATGTCTATGGCCTGAGCACCAGAAGAAAAAAATATTTTTTATCTCATTTCGAAAGGATACATTTGAACTGGTTTGTAGTTTCCACTTGTTTGAGTTTTGGGCAATCATTTGTAGGCATGCGATCACATTCTTGATCCGTAATGACATTATAGGTATATAATACAGAGATGGAAGAGAGATGTCAGTAGAGCACATATGAGGGTCACCGTAAATTATAACGGGTTAGAAAGTACTTCTAGATAGTTGAGACACGACGATATGTGTTTGGTTTTTACGTAGGTAGTGGACCTCACTTCCTATAATGGAGTGGATAAAATTACAAGCAGAACATATGCGTATGTCAAAGTTGAGTAGTGGAAGCACCACCATTTTGCATCATATTATTCGTTCAGCTTCTACTTGTGATGATTCGCAAAATACTGATAGCGGGAGCATATTAGATGCTAAATCATCGAACAGAAAGGGTGCATCAAGGAAACTTCGAAGGAAAACCCCATCAGAGTCCACTTCAAAGAAAATGAATCCATTACCTATTTAATTGATTGCGAATTTGAGTCCTATTTTTGACTTGAATCGATGAGCTTGTAGTCTACATCAGCTGTAGACAAAGGAAAAAGGCAAAGGGCTAGGCCTAGTACTATGGACGAGGCTGCAACCAACATTCATGAATTTCGACTATCGCAATGTTCTATGACGACACCATTCTCATATTCACAACACCTAATGTTAAGCTATTTATTTAAACTCTTTAACTGGTTTGACGTGTTAAGCAGTGTGTTATTTCATGTAAGGTGACAATGCCAACGAAGTCGTCACAGAACACTTGCCATAATTAACTTCCATATGCCCGTCGCTTATGAATGGAATTGTGAATGCTCAAGGTAAATACAAAGGTAGTTCATTAGAATGTATATATCGTCCTTTAATTTAAACATATCCTCATTTTCATCTAGTGCACTAGGTCATGGGATGCTATATTACTATCAACATTTCCCTTATCAAGGCGATGCAAGCTTGTAATTATAGCTTGGTAGGTATTTTTGTACACAAATATTGCATTGTATTTTACTTTATCAAATTTACGTCATTCTTATCTGTGAAGGATTGTCAGACTCTGATGTTGGAAGTAATTATACCAGTCTATGAGGGAAAGCTACATCATTTCTGTACATATTATATATGTTCTTATTTTCCCATTATACTTGAATTTTTAAAAGGAAATTAATCTTTTGGTAGTAGATTCGTCAATCCACAAGTGTCCTTCTACAATCCGATCAATTTCATTTTTTCACTTTGTTTCTGCAAGTCTTCACATTTGTGCCCTAAAAATGTAGGTGTTCGTGACAATGATATGAACATCAACACTTATCGTGGTTCATGATTATGGAGGACACTTGGCTATTGATCAACTTCATGGAGTCAACTTAATAGAAAAAAAATGTGTCTTTCATGCTTGTTGTGAAAGTGTTAATTGTAACTATAAACTTGGAATTTGTTGGTGCTCTCACCTTTGTAACTATAGCAATAACTTCAACATACATATATATGTGTGAAGACTTGGCTTTCTAACTATTATGCTTGGTTGTAAGTTGGATTTATTTTTTTATATTTCATCAGCAAACCTGACTAATTCGTCCACATTTCAACATTTCAATGGTACAATTTAATTCCTTGGCAATTTGAATGATAGTTGATAGGCCTTCAATTATATTAATAGGTACAATGCTTCCAGACAAAAGTTCTTAAAATGCTTGAAAAGAATTGACTAAAGACTACTTCCATTTTATTCAATACTATTAACTTATGTATAATATTATCTGAGGCCGTCCAAGGGGACTTCCAGTCAAACTAAATCAACTTGAAGTTTTAAAATATGTTGGTTCCCCTAATAACCTTTGGGTTATTAATATGCTTTTCAGTTGCTTCCATCTCTGAACTGGTTCATTTTTCATATGTATGGTTGTATGATTAAAGTAGCGAAAAGGCCACAAGGTAGGGGTGAATGGTGGTTTGGACTTTCCTTAGATGGCAAAACCTCGTGGAAAATATGGAAAAAAAAAATTAGCATCTAACCAAGTTGCTTATTTTGTCTCTTTGACATACAATGTAAAGATCTTTGATGTTCAAACTGAAGCCGTAATAGGTATATATATATATATATATAGCAGAGGTGTAAACTAGAACACGATATGTTGGCATAATACCTTAACAAAATTAACCATGTTAACTAAAGTCTACTATGACCAACAAGTTTCGTACGTTACAACAAATCATATAACAAATACAATTGACATGATAGTACTCTTTCTACCACAAACATAACTCCTATCACTCGTTCAAGTTGGTCCATTTTCTTTCCCATCACATTTGGCAATTCTTTTTCCCTGGCAGAATGTTAGGTACAATGATATGTCGACATCTCGTTTCTCAGTTATTCGAGCTAGACTGTCAAATATTCTTGGCAAGTATTCATATTCTTTGTTGGGCTCGTGATTCACCTCTTCATTAACGATACTCAATTTCCCCACTTAAATCTTCTTTTTTCACCCAGTCGACATATCTACAGTCATTACTACACGTGAAGGACAATCACCCTTTGTTTTCAGTATCCCGTTCGACCTCGAAACATTTTTGAAATTTGTGTTTACACTAAGGGCATCGATGTATCGTTTGGCATTGTCCAAAGTAGTGAGTGTTACTTCTATAACTGTGACAAACTTCGAAATTCCATCCTCTCATTCTAATCGACAACTGTTGACGAAACAAATAAACTTACTAGTTATGAACTCCCACGTTGCAACTTATGTTCAAATACAGATAAATGGCTTATTCAAACATAGCACAAAACTAAAAAATACATTTTCTCTTATTTAGATTGTAATAATAATTGTCGACAAATGTTCGAGATTAAAACTTCCAATTATTTTTCCCTAAATTAAAAGAGACGATACAAAATGAAACCCACAATGGAATGATCAAACACATTTGTAGACATGAACATCAAACCTCATATGTTCCATACAAATCCTAAAACATCGAAATTAGAAAATTCAGACGCCTAAATGAACATCATTCCATTACAGAATTTCAAGAAATTGGATTCAAATTCACTAAGGAAATGACAGCTAAGTCACATGAGAAAACTTCATTCCTAATACCAAGGAATCACACATGAACAATTATTCAACTCATTTGAAAATCCCAGAACATTCAAACTATAAGTACTAATTGAAAAAACTTGGGAGGTAGCAAATATCAATTACAGATGAAGAGAATAAACATTGTGGACCCGTAACAATAACTATGAAGAGAGGATCTGTGACTACGTGTAGGAGATGGTGTTGCCGGAGATGGAGAAGAGACTTTAGCCGGAGATAAAGAAGTGTCGGGGGAGAGAGACTATGATTTGGGAAAAATGGGGTTTCAAAACAACGAAAAAGAAATGATTGCGATGTATGCTAATCGTTTGCACCGGTAGATAGTGAGAATGACACGACTGCAGGACTTACTATGGGTGGGAGATGACAAGAGAACGAGAGCTGATTTGGGAGAAATAGGACTTTCTAGATGATGGACCCATTATATTTCATCAAGCCATCCGGTTATTTCAGAAGCAGAGAAATCGACTTTGCAATAGAGCCCGATTTTGATCCACTTTCAGTTGTTTGGCTTTCCAAACTATGTTCCTCTGCCACGTATTTAAAATCTTAATTCCTGTATCAATTCTGTATTAATTTTTTGTACCTATAGACTAATTGCAACTATAATACCAAGTTTAAGGTGAGGGCTGCGAAGACAGAAGAAGCATTGCCATCAAGGAGCTCAACATTGTCTAGAAATTACGAGCTACTCTTGAACATGAAAAGAAAGGGAACGGGAAAGTATAAGGTAAAAGGTAAAAGGTAAAGGTTAGGTTGCTTTATGGGAACTGAATAATGAACTGTGTGAAAACAATGGTGCACAAATAAATAGTGAATGAATCATCCTCTCTTTTGAGAGAGTAATGATTAAGCCCTGTTTGCCTCTATTATTTCAATTTATAATTTTTTTAATAGTATTTTTTTGAAGAATGTGTTGTTCAAAAATATGGAAATTTTTTTGATTTACGTATAATATCAATTTATGAGAAATTGTGTGGTTGAAAATAAGATAAAGAAAATTTATAATTTGAAATAATGGGTCTAGACGGGGGCTAAATATATATGTAATTATCTAAATTCGCAGCGAATATTTATTTTTATTAAATTATTTTATATAATTATATATTTTTTAGAATTTATGCTTAACTAGCTAGGACTCTAATATTCATAAAATATCATCTTTAATTAAAGTCAAAACGACAGTGAAAGAGATGTGTTATAGCAAATACATACGGACATAACAATATATGAAGAAGAATTTGAAAAAAAAATAAGGATTACTTTTTATTGTGTGTTTGATGAATTTCGTATGTAAAGGATTGTTTATTTGTGTTTGGATTATTTAAGTGGTATGACTAAGAAATTTTATTCCGAATTATTTGAGTTTATTGTTGATATTATATATTCTTTTCTTGATTTTCTTTAATTAAAAAAATTGATGACTATTTTTTTTACTATGATTATCAAAATAAGAATACGAATTTTTTGTGGGATTTTTTTTCTTAAATTCAAAACAATGGTGGCTTTATTGGGATTATCAAAACAAGTAAAGAAATTTGATAATACATATTGGTGGNGTGGCAATGATTGAAAATATGAAAAGATTATGAAAATTAAGATGCGAAGGAATTAATAATGACTAACCTAATTATTTACTGAATGATTCAATTATATGTATATATTTATACATATATACATATGTATATATTTAGAAAATACTATTTTTATACCCAAAAACATTCTTACTAGGGTGAATGCGGCTTGATTTGGACTATTTGTGCTATATTTTCAACTCAAACAATTTTAAGTAGTTTAGAATTTTTCTAAACAAAACAAAACCATTTTATTTTTCAAATTTTAACCAAACCAATTATTATTTGTGGTTTGGTTCGGTTTTAATTTGCGATTTACATACCGACATAGTAATATGTTTAAAACATGTTCAACATATAAATTTAAATATAAACTAATAATGTTAAATATTAAATTACTTTCTTATATTGTCGTGCTTGGTATATCGAGATGTGATATGAAACAATAACATTGCATTGTGTGATGATGATGAGGTAAGCCCATCGTCGTACATTGTACAGTTTGGTATTCGTGCAGTTTAACATGACGTGACATGACAAACAACAGAAAAATAAAATTAGCGGTGAACTCGTGCATACTATGGGGTTCGTTTGAATCTGATAATCGAATGCATACATACGAAGAAAACATTAATTGGTGTTTGAAGTGTTACATGTGTTATATACAACATGAGATATAGAAACACAAGGAATTTTGTGTCAGCAGATTGATTATATGTAGTATATATCATAATAATAATTAGCTATGTGTTCATGCTTCGTTAAAAATTCAGAATAGGGTGAAATTTTATGAAGAAATACAAAGAGAATGAAAAATTGAC
This sequence comes from Fraxinus floribunda, assembly GCA_903798395.1. Taxonomy (NCBI): domain Eukaryota; kingdom Viridiplantae; phylum Streptophyta; class Magnoliopsida; order Lamiales; family Oleaceae; genus Fraxinus; species Fraxinus floribunda. Next base: position 769 of record CAIGRS010220668.1, on the reverse strand, counting down.
CAAAGTGAAGTTCTTACCGGCTGGTGAAGTTCTTACGAGCTGGTTCATTACATTGCATTATATATAATCTTTACAAAAAGGTTTTTAGTATCAACTAGATTTCCATACTTTACGTACTACAAGTCTTACATTTGACAGCTTTTTCATAAAGCCATACTTAGCCTACAATTCAAAAAAATACACTACCGGTTATGTACTATGAAAACAGAGAATGATGATTACAAAAAACATACTTATGTGACAGCAAAAATGTCATGCTACACTCAAAATTCCTCCCTGACATTTTTGCTGGAAAAACCAAGGCAATCTCTTAGTGTTTCGAACTTCGTTTTGCACAATGACTTTGTTAATATATCAGCAAGTTGTTCATCTAATCTGCAATGCAGCGGTTCAATCTCATTCCTTTCTTGCACCTCTCTGATTGAATGATACTTAATCTTAATGTGTTTGGTTCTTCCATGAAACAGAGGGTTCCTTACCATTGTTGATGCAGACTGATTGTCAAAATAAATGATAGCAGCTTCATCTTGTTTATGCTTTAAGTCCTATTGCACTTTCCTTAACCAAGCAGCTTGATTGGTGGCCTCTAATGCAGCAATGTATTCAGCTTCAACTGTTGATTGAGCCATTATCTTTTGCTTCATTGAATTCCAGCAAATGATATTTGATCTCAAGTAGAATATATATCCAAATGTGCTCTTCATATCTTCAGGACACCCTGCCCAATCATGTTGACCAATGGTTGATTATAACATTAATGTTTTGATTA
>CAIGRS010220619.1:0-22856 GCA_903798395.1 Fraxinus floribunda | reverse complement strand
TTATTATTATCTATGAGACCACGTGCTCTAACACTACACGATTGTATAATACAAGTTCGGTTGCGAATTTTCCAAAGATTCCTAGTTTAGTTAAAAACTTTTGTTTTATGGTAATTCTTGATATTTAAGACTATTAATTCAGTTTTTAGTCGGGTTTTATTACATATAAATACGACTCATTCCATTTATTGTAAGTACACGCAATTCGAGAGGCACTATTGCGAGGCATATTGCTTTAGCCCCCGTTTGACACTCATTAATTTCCCATTCCAATTCTCATTCTCATTCTCATTTTTTATTTCAACCATACATTCTCCTAATAAAATAATATTATACACAAATCAAAAACTTTTCATCACTTTTCCACCACACATCTTACATCAATCACTATTCTAAAATTTCTATACTTCACAAAATGGGTTTCAAACAGGGGCTTATTCTTTTTTTTTTTATATATATAAATTAATTCCAAACTTATCAAGAATTAAATTTTTATGGCGTTCAGCAATCTAAGTAGGGTCATAAGTTTTGTAGTTACGGGTCAAAATATCGTTGATGATTGCCTTGATTTATTGGTTCAATAATTTATTAGGGCTAGTTATTCAAACTTTGATTATTGGTTTTCCTGGATTTAATATTATTTATCGTGGATTCTGTAATTATAATTGTTACATGGGTTCGCATTACCTCCTCAACTATTTATAACACAATCGGATCGAATTATTATCAGGTCGGAATGACCTATATTCATATTGATATATTTAGTTAATGAATTATCAAATTCGAATTTTGATTGTGTTATCGGATTGAGACTATAAATTCATCTCCCATTAATTTCTCGGATTCAGATCGAAATATAATTTATTGACAGCCCTACTTATCTGGTAATTTATTTTTTTTAAAAAAAAAATCTTGATGCATGTACATCAAGTTTGACATCATCGTGAGAGGATAAGTTTTTTTTTACATTATTTTTAACAACAATTTAAACAATTAGAGTGTGTTTGGTGCATATTAAAATGAAAGAATGCATTTTTTTGAAGTGATGTGATGAGAAATATGTGGTTGAAAAGGGATGAAAAGTTATTGATGTGATGAAAAATATTATTTTATTGGAGAATGTGTGGTTGAAAATAAGTAGAAGAATGAGAATGAAAAAAATAATGTGAGTCAAACAAGGGCTCAATGGCACAGAATTTGCCACATATTTGTCATTTGAGTGCTTGCTGTACACAAGTCACAAGGTGTGTACAACAAGTTTAATTGATTTTAATTTAAGGTATGTTTGAATCACGTTATTTTGGAAAAATGTATTATGAAATAGTAGATTGATGGATAATGTGTGGTTGAAAAAGAAGGAAAAATTATTGATGTGATGAAAAATATTATTTTATTGAAAAATGTGTGGTTGAAAATGAGTAGAAGAATAAATATCAAAAAAATAATATATACCAAATATGGGCTTAAATCACATTAAATATCCAAAAAATAATAATGATTGGCAAGATTGGCTTCAGTACGTAATATCCGTGGGTTCATGGACTTGTATGATTCCCAACTTTGGAAGAAAGTATGTATGTAATTCAAATCGTATTTTTAGTCCTTGTTTGGTGCATATTAAAATTTTTATTCTCATTTTTTTATTTATTTTCAACAATACATTTTTCAATAAAATAATATTTTACATCATATTAATAATTTTTCCTTACTTTTCAATCACATATTCTCCATCAATCTACTATTTCAAAATACATTTTTCTAAAATAATGTGGATCAAATACCCTTATAGACCAGTTCAAATTCACAGCAAGATATAGCTAAGTTCGTCCAGCTCGAACCATCCATCTCGATACATTTAGCACCTGTTTGAAACCCATTTTGGCTTAAAAAGAATTTTTAGAATAGTGATTGATGTAAGAATGTATGGTTAAAAAGTGATGAAAAGTTTTTAATTTGTGTGTAATATTATTTTATTAGAAAAATGTGTGGTTAAAATGAAAAATGAGAATGAGAATGAGAAAGAGAAAGAGAAATGAATGTGTGTCAAACAGGGGCTTACTCGAATGACTGGAAATGGAGAATAGTATAGTTTCAAACTTTCATGGCCAGTAGCATGTGGACAGCATGGAGTTTACAGAAAAGCTGAAAAAGGGTAAATGAATTGGCCCTCCTGGTTTCTTGCTTCAAACACTCCTATGAAAATTCAAATTTCCAAATTCTTCAAATAAACGCACTATTTCACAGTTTTCCGCAACTCAATGACACCACTTTGACCAACGTTATTGATGAAATTTTGTTAATCATTTAAGAACGCAGATGATCTGAGATTGGATTGTGTTTGATTATCTAGGGCTCGTTCGGTAGAGATTAAAATTGAATTAAAATTAAAAAAATAGTCGTTATTGTTGACTTTTATTAGACGAGTGAGACCCAATAACGACTATATTTTCAATTTTAATTGGATTTTAATTCCTACCGAACGGACCCTAATCAGAAATTGTTGAAAATAAACTAATATTTCCCCTCGAGTAGGCCAAGTCACAAGACATGAGATTTTCCTCCAGCAGCAACGGTCCATTAAGCCCTTGTTTGATACACATTAAAATTTTTATTTTTATTTTTTTACTCATTTTTAACTACACATTCTTCAATAAAATAATATTTTCCATCATATCAAAAAAATTTCTTTATTTTTCAACCACATATTTTTCATCAATCTACTATTTCAGAATACATTATTTCAAAATAATGTGACCTAAACACACCATATATTCTTTGAGAATGAAGAAACCATGATGAAACTTTCCTTGTATTTGGACAATGATTATGTATCCTAGACAGATCCTGCTATCATTTGTCACTTAAGAGTTAAAACATTGTTACATTTTTTTATAATTAAATTACGATTGTGTTATACGTACTTAGGGAGTGTTCGATAGAGATTAAAAATGGATAAAAAATAAAAAAATAGCTGTTATTATTGGTTTTTTATTAAATGAGTGGACCCAAAAACGGTCATATTTTCAATTTTAATTAGATTTTAAGTTGTATCGAACAGTGCCTTAAGTCCAGACCTATGATATATGATTGAATCAAAATTTTTTGAATAAAAAAAAAAAAAAAAAAAACCTCTCTACTGTGCTTTTGACACATGTAAATTATTGCGTAATTGCTCGTGCATAAGTAATATTATTTTATTAATGAACCCTAGCCAGCTAGTCTATTTCTATATCCGAGAACTCAGAAACCTCACCATCTCTGGTCTTGTCATTTAGCACCTATAGAGAAAAAGGGGCGGAGTTCACGGCTTAGCCAACCATAAACAAACAGCGAGATTAGGGTTTTTGGGAGATGGGCTGTTAAGTTACACATTTTGAGACTAATGAAATAGAATATCAAGTCTGTCTTGATAATGGTATTCAAATATCCCATGGATCAATGTATGTTTTTTATTTTTTATTTATTATTTTTACACTATAAAAGTTTTAAAGTATTTTATGCCAACTTTATATTTTTGTCAATGCTTTTTATAAAATAGAATAAATTTAATATTGTTCACTTATTTACTATTATTTTTTAAAAAAGTATAATTTTGAAACCCAAAAAATTTACACACTTAAAAATTATATTTTTGTCTCTATTTTATGTGTGGTATTTCATTTCAAATTAATTCAATTGTAAACCTTGTTAATAATCAAAATTGTGCGAGATTTATCCAGTGCGTACTTACGAATAACGACTGTGGATTCCCACGTCAACAATTAAAAAAAAGTTGTGCCCATGTTTCTGTTTAGTAACTCATTTTTATAATTTATAATGCATTTTGAGTTGGCCACTCTTCTCATCGTTGATCGTTGTGATGTTGCAAAGTCTACATAGTTCCATACCGCCAATAGTAAGATTCGGGGTTAATAATATTTACATGTCAAATTTTATCTGAAAATTTCTTTTTCTCAAATTCATCCAAATAAAATAATCTTGTATGCAAATTCATTTTTTTCTTCTACTTTTTAAACATATATTCTTCAAAAATTACTATTTCAAAATTAATTATCACTAAAAAGAGGTTGAAACATAGCCTTAAATTACTTGTACAAATTTGACTGGTCTATCTTCAAAAAATAAAGAATAAATAGATTAAGCCGTTGGTTGGTGTATATTAAAATTAGTGGTATGTTTGGGCCGAATTAAAATCTAAATCAAAATCAAATAATTAATATCAATCACTGAATCACATCTTTTATTGATCCAACATCTTTTCAATCATATATTTCAAAAACTTCTATCACAATTTTTTTATAAATTTAATTTTAATCCACACTAAATACATTCTAAATTTTAATAAATTTTGATAAAAATTGATGAAATTCGTCGTTGGAATATTGTGAATATAGTAGAATATGTAATTAAAATTTTAATTGATAACCAATGGTACTAACAGCATACAATACAATTACACACTGCAGCAGAAAATAGGCACCAGCGGTACTACCGCCATTACTTTTACTTTAAAGGCGGCCTCTCCCTTCCCCCTTCTTTCATTGGTAATAGTAACCAGCAGTACTTGCTTGTTTTGCAGGCGCCGTTCCTTTTTCTTATACCATACTCCTCTCCTGTAGACCCCCAATATCCTGACGAAAATATTCAAACACGAATTTGATACAAGAAAAATAAATCATGGTGAGTTCTCGATATCATTCCATAGAATTTTCACTTATTTATCATAATCTACTCTTACTAACTGAATTTTCTGTGATCTGTTGAATGAATTATGTATTTTTATTCCAGTTAGAGGATAATTCCCAGTATCCGCAGTGGCTCTTAGCCCTTTTGACAGAGAAATTCTTCAACGCCTGCTTAATTCATGAGGATTCGAAGAAGAATGAAAAGAACATCTTTTGCTTAGACTGCTGCGAGGGAATATGCACTCACTGCTCAAAAATTCACCACTCACACCGCCTTTTGCAGGTATCCATGAAAAACCCCTTTCATTTTTCTTTTAATTTTTTTTTCCATTTGTACATCGTGAAAAAAAAGTCTTTTCATATTCATCAGCCTCTTTTGAATTTTGGAATTTAAGAATTCTCCAATTTTATTTTTACTTTGTCAATATCGTGGATTATAACTATGCATGTGAATTTCTTGAAAATCAGCCATTTAAATTCTTAACTTCAAGGTCTCTAATTATGTTTAAATTTCAGATAAGAAGATATGTTTATCATGATGTTTTAAGGCTGGGAGATGCTGAGAAATTGATGGACTGTGCTTATGTTCAAGTAAGTGGCTTATGTTAAAGAAATAAATTCACACGTGCATAATTCATAAATTAGGGTTCTTCAAGTATTTGTAACTTTATTTATTTTTTGGCAGTCTTATACAACGAACAGTGCAAAAGTAGTATTTTTAAATCAAAGACCACAAACAAGGCCATCAAGAGGCTCCGGTAACATCTGCACCACCTGTGACAGAGTCCTGCAAGATCCATACTTCTTTTGTTCTCTCTCATGCAAGGTCCATACATTTCTGTGTAGTACAATGAATATTTTTTTATTTCAAATTTAAATTCCAACCCATTTCTAATCTGGGTATTTTTTATTTTGCACACAGCTTCAACATATACTGAGAACCGGGGGCAAGATTTCGAAGTATATTCGGAATTGCGAGTTTCTTGCACTGCCTGAACAAGGTCTTGATGATGGCCAAATGACTCCCGACTCGGTGCTTGAACCTTCCGATTCAATGTTGACGGAGTCCGGTTCAAGCAGCGGCGGAGTTGACTGCCGGAATCCTACGTGCACGGCTACTACAGAAATTGTGAAGAAAAAAAGAAGCAATTTGTCAGGCTTCCGGTCTGCATGTCGGCCGGGATGTGGACCGGATATTTCAGAGACGATTATGAACCGGAGGAAGGGTACACCTCACCGGTCTCCTCTGTATTGATTTGCGTACGGAATGGCGATTGGAGAGGTCAAGTCATGTCCATGAAGGAAGATTGAGGGGGTAAAATGATATATTACTTTTTGAAGGAGGGTAATTTAGGTAAAATAGATCTCTAATTTTGTAGATTATCCTTTTCGCTCTCTTTTGTCGTGTAAAAGAGGGGCCTGTGTTGAACTGATATACTGAGTAACAGTAACTTTCTTTTACAGTGAAAAAGACAAAATAGGGTCCCTTACTCCACTTTCTAATCATTCTTCATGGAACAAGATATTTGTTTGGTATTACGCCAAAGGACATGTTATTCTAGTAGTAGATTTAACCTTGAAACTTTGAGCTACGAAACCTAACTTCCTAGACCAAGTGAGGAGCTGTGGATCAAAATTATTATGGTTTTGTCGTGGGATTTGAATCTTTTGGTGGATTTAATTTTGAATTGGACATGAAAATGTGTAGTAAGATAATGTGTCTGTTTGTTTTAGATTAAAATTAAATTTTGATGTAACGTGTGATTAAAAAGTTGTGTGTACCATATAATCTTTAATTGTTAATTTTGATTTGAGATTTTTAATAGATTTTAATGAACATCGAATATGGATAAAGTGAGATGTTTGTTTGTTAGTGTTACTTTCAAGTGATTCATTTCCATTATACAGAAAGTGGCGTTGCGTTGCATTGCATGAACAATTTTTAAACTCGTGTTGTATCAAACGTTCTAGTTCCATAGGTGTTGGCCTCAATTTTGGTAGGAGAGATGTGGTCAACAAATTTGAGTAGTCTCGAGGTCACGTAAATCTTCGGCATTGTACAATTGGACAAATCGTAAATTGTACCGGACTTTCTTGGATGTGGGGAGGAGGTAGTTGTGTACCCTTTGATGGTCAAGGTTGCGAGGGATGTGCTAGAAAATCTGAAATGATTTAAGGTGAATATATTGAGAGGAAATTTTTAGCTTTGAGAATTTAAAATTAAAATTGTATCTGCTACAAATGACACAATGTGTGAGCTTTAAACTAATGGAAGAGAAATGATAATCGTTGGATGAAGTGATGTCTGATTTTATCTGTACGGTAGAGATTTTTTTCTAGATATCATTCAATCAATCATAGATTGACGGACATTTAATGCATTCGAAGGGAGGGTAGCCATTCTAAAACCTAGCTTGGCCTCTAGTGCATAGAGGGACAATTTGACATTTTAGATGTATGTCGCAGAATTGTCACATCAATTAAAGATTTGTTCAAAAGAGCTTCTTTGGAGAAGCGATGTGAGAAGATGTCTTTCATTAGTGGCTTTGGAGTTCCTCATGCGACAGATGTGGCACCTCATCTCATCCTTGGAGGGTCGGCCCTCCAAGGCACATGGGATGAAGTGATGCATCTTCTCGACTATTATCCCATTTCAATGAGAGTATGATGACTTATCATTCAGAAGGGACGCAACAATAGAAGAGAGACAAGTTTGCTTAGTTCTTAAAAGTTTTGTTTTTTTGAATTTGTACTTTTATTTTTACTTTTGCTTCTTGTTTTACTTTTTCGAAATGGTTTTTGAAAAAATTATCATTGGCCAGCTAATAGTTTATTTTAGCTCTACAAATTCAAACCTATTGAAAAATAGTCTATATAATTAACAATTTGGTATAAAAATTTCAACAATAACAAAAATTTTCGTTTCTTCAATTATTTATTTTCCAAATTTGTCTAAAGTACGCATCTCATTATTATGAGGGGGCATCGTAATGACCGAGTAGGTCGAAGATAAAGTAAGTGGCTTTTACCTTCTAACTTCTCCCAATCTATAAAGAATTAAGAGTTTTACTACTTGTACATTGGGGTTGACACTCTGGTGCATAGACTTCCTCAAAAAGGGAGCGTTCACGATTTTTTTATTGAGTTTGCCCTCTTATTTGTGAAGGAACTGTATATCGATGTGTCAAATAAAATGTACAAGTAGTGAAATCCAATAATTAATATTGCAATCCCAATAGAAGTGGTACAAAACCAGACCTGAAAGTAAATCCCAAATATTTGAAACTGAAATAGAACATTTAATAATTGTGTAATTTTTAGCTTGTCCATTGGTGACAAGTGTACCTATTCACACATTATTTTCAATGACAGTTTTCATGCAAATCGATGTTTGTACAGTGCAGTGTTCTCAGCAATGCAGCTATACAAATATGTGCACCAATTTACATAACAAGGACAGGACCACATTGGTCTGTAACAAACATTGATTGTTGTTTGTACCATAGAGTCGGCTCTCGTCTTTAATTTTTGGAAGATGAGGAGATTTTGTGGCAGTCTTTATTTGAATTTTGGCTCTTTTGTGGGGGATGAAACAAAAATTTTAGGGGAAAAATTGCAGCGGATGTCCCTAATCTTTCATTTTGTTGCAAAATACACCTCAATTTTTTTTATTTTTGCAGCTACGTCCCAAACCTTTTACTTTAATGGCAGTTGGAATCCATTGGAGGGATTCCATCCAAAATCCCATTAGTCAACACTGAAATTGAAATTTGACTCAAATTGACAGATTAAATGGAGGGTAAAATGGTCAATTTATATTTTTATAATAAAATAATAAAATTCATCTTCTCCAAACCCCACCCCTCTCTATCCCTACCATGAAACCCGATCAAAATCAACCCCATCTGATAACCATGTACTAGCACTATTCGATAGAGCATGTGTTTGTAGCCATTTAATTTCACTGAGTGCATCATCCATGGCTCCCGGAAGGCAGTGCTTCGGCTCTAGGCAATAGTCGACCGAGTAACCACCGCGAGTGGCATTGAAGAGAACTGGAGGCAACTGTCGTTACAGCTTGGTGACCAATCCAAAATCCACTGCGACTTTCTTCGCCACCCAAATGAATCTCACTCCACTACTATCAAGCCTATTCGCCAACGCTTTACTCGTGAGAACCTTTTGAATCCCAAAGCACTTGCCAAGAATGTAGTGAGGAATGTAGAGCATACAAAGTAGTTTCACCAATTAGTTTTGATTTTTTTTTTCTTTCCATATATTCTATTTTTGGCGTTGCTGCTGGATGAAGAGTAAATAGATCTGTTTCCCTATTAGATTTGAAGCTATTTTAGGTTTCTGCTAGACAATGAGTAAGAAAAGCAGAATTCTTTGATTGAGGGTGGTGTTGATGGAGGACACCTGGGGTTTTGTGGAAAATCTTGATTGAGGGTGGCGTTGACAGAGGGCATTAGGGTGTTTTCAACAAGCAAAGCATAATTATTTGATTTGAGGGCACTAGGGCAATGTTGATGTAGAAGCAATGGTTGATGTTGGTGGTCAGAATTCACCGAGTTTTAGTTTTTGATTTTGGAGTTGGAAGTGGGGGTGGGGGTGTGGTGATTTGGAGAAGACGAGGTTCATTTTTATTATAGAAATATAAATTGACTATTTTACCCCTCATTTAATCTTTCAATTTGAGTCAAAATTTCAATTTCAGTTTTGACTAACGGGATTCTAGAGGGAATCCATCCAATGGACTCCGACTACTATTGAAGTAAAATGTTTGAGACTGTAGCCGCAAAAATAAAAGGTTAAGGTATATTTTTCAACAAAATGGAAAGTTTGGAACCCCTGCTATAATTTTCCCTAATTTAGGTGTAAAGTTGCAATTTTTACATGTTGGATCAATTTGTTCGTGCACGTCAGTGTGAAACCAGAGTGGTCTTGTGAGATGTTAGGTTAAGTTTATTTTTTTTTGGAAGAATTTTGATGAGTTTTTTTTTTAAAAAAAAAAAAAAATTAAAATAGGCATATGTGGCAGCTCTGCTGCTCAGTGACCTAGGTCTACAAATTTATGCTCTACTTGACTCGCCTTTATAGATACGTTGTCTCATTTTCCTCTGAACAGATAAACGCTGATGATAATAGAGAAATCTATTAATTAGGGTGCCCTTGTTGATTCTCGGTTCCAATGAGGGTTCAAGTGCCTCGACCACGAGTATACCACACTTGGTGTAAGTCAGTTGTGTATGATTGTGATTGTTGTTCTTTGTCGAGTCAGTCTAGTCTTACTTGGTGTGGCCCAACATAGATCAAGTTGTCATTTGGTTTTTTTTTTTATTTTTATAGCTTTTTAAGAGAATGTAAAGATTAGAAGAGCGCGGTGCATATTGATTGTTTAGGCCTTGGGTTTAGAGACGCGGAATTAACACGATGTGCCTCAAACTAGTTGACAATCTTGAATCAACAGGGGTTAATGACTAGGCAAGATCTGAACCCTTAAAGCATCTTCTATGTATTCCATGATTTGCTATATATATGACGGGGAACCTGAAAAGAAGAAGAAAAAAGTAAATTTTCTAATTCATCACATCAAGTCGGTTGAGATGCCGTTATGTTCAAATCCTAAAAATTTGTAGGCGGAAAAGTGTGCGACACAAATTGGATTTTGAGATGTTAAAAGGTAGAAAGTTTGCTCAACAGTTACAACTTTTCTAGTGATTAAAATTTTATGAATGATTCGTGTCTCCTAAGTCATTGAAATTAAATTTTAAAAGTCGTACCAACTGGAAGACAAATTATTGGTAGTTTTAAGTCAACAAATTATGTCCAAGTAATATCTTTGAGGATGATTTTGTACCACTCCATTTTTTATCGCAACACTACATGTACAGTTTTTAATCACGACGGGCCATAATTGAAGTTACCCTACTCATAATTACGAAAATAGATTAAGGTAAGATATTCGATATTCCCTATAGTAGCCAATAAATGATAATCTATCACGCGTACCAGAACATTGATTCACCAGTTGACATGAACTTAAAAAGGTTCGTCTCGATTTGTCTTAGGAAGTGAATCGATATTTTTTTTTATTTTTTTTTTCGAAATTAAATTCACAACTTATCATGTATCAACCCGAACCGTTTGATTTGAGGACCCAAGTTTTACCACATTGCGGATCCAATTAGGACTCTTTTTAATTGGGCCGGAATAAGTTTAGTAAAGAGAGTTTAATAATAAACATTGTAAGGCATTTAATCAGTATGTTGAGAAAGTATGTTGTTATATGTCCTCTCCATAGACTTTTTTGATAGAAATTAGTACAGGGACATAAGTGTTATAATACGTAAAGATTGAAAACTTTAAGTACAATTAAAATGTGATTCAGAAAAAAATAAAAATAAAAAATTGTGATGCGAATATAATTACTCAAATAAAAATTAAATATTTTCATTATTTCCAAACATACCCTTCATATTCTAGAATAATTTTCACTTACGTATGGTGCAAAAAGCCATAAAAAATATAAAAAAGTACGAGAAATTACACAAAATTTAAAAAAAAAAAAAAAACGGACTATGTTGTTTCTCTGACATCATCCTCAACTGCTCCCATCCACGGGATGGTTTAGAAGCCAAAGAGTCTAAAGTCCTATATAACCTATGCCACCAATACGAGCCAATGTAAAAAATCTTCGAACATTGTACTTTTCGAATAAATTGGTCTCCAAGCATCAACACTAGTTAGTATCAACATTTAAAATAAGTTGTTCTAAAATAATTTCAGACACTATTTTTGTGATCATGGTGGGAACCATTCAAATTTTGGTTAAATCAATGTCACCTTAAAATTTAAATGTCCAATTTATGAAGCTATTTTTGACTTCTCAACTCATATTGGTGTCTTAAAATATGAAGCAAGCCGTGCTTCAATGAAAATCTCGTGACAAGTTAACACGGTATTTTGATAATTAAATTTGTTGATTGGACGTATCAACTTCATTTGCGACAACATTCATTTCTAAATTGTGTTATTCTTATTACATAAAACCAAACCTAGGTATTAAATATGATTAAATAGTATAAAAAAATGATTTTTCCCTTCTATAATGCAATTTATTTAATCATTTTTGCCAAACATGCCACGAATGTTTTGTTCTATCTATTATCTAATTGTATGCCGAGAATATTCTAACAAATGTAGTAATATATTGAAAAGTTTCTTGTTGCAAGTGTACTTCTTGAGTAGGAATCCTTTTTTAACAATTTGCACAAAACCTTTACATGTGAGTTAACCCTCAAAACCCAACCTTAAGCCTAAATTGTATACTACGCCCTTGTATGTTTTCCATTAATTTCTCATTTGTAGAAGAGATCCAATTGCTAGTGGACCCCACGCAACTGCAACATTTGACATGCTCCTCACATTTTTTTTAATGGCAACAATCACTTTTCAAAAGCAACGGTCACATTTTTTCTATTTTTGCACAGAAAATGGGAAACAAATAGGATCTATTAGGCTACCCATGAACATTTTACGAGTGATTTTTGTATTTCGTCAATAAAAAAAGAGAGGAATCTACACTTGCAATTCTTCGGTCAAAATTTGAAAAAAAATTCGAAACCATTAGAACTAGTCGACTCATCACAAAATTTGACCCGATTGCTAAATAACACATCTTGTTCGCAAACAAAATTACTCAGATCACACTAAAATTTTGTTTATGTTGTTATTATTATTATTTCTTACGATAAGTTCAACGTCAATTCAACACTTTTGATTTTTTTCATTTCCAGATTGATTATTAAAATATTGTTGTACATATGTTAGCTAGCTTCATCCAAAAGTATTAAGTAGCACAAAAAAATGACTAAGAAGTTGAACTTTATAGCGTAGATTGGAATGAATATGGACAAGAAGCCAGCTCAGATGATACTTGACAAAGCAGTTGAAAATGAAATTTTTTAGATGCCCACCTTTTCTTTAAAAAAAAAAAGGAATTTCTTGGAAAGTATCTGAAAAAATTTATTTCCTCTAATAAATTACAGATCCCAGAAAAAAAAACCCTAAATTTCAAAATTTCAGTTTCCCCATTTGTCCTCCGTAATTTAGTGTGTGTACGCGTGTGTTATATTTAATTGATCAATACAAAAATAAAATAAAACTCTGAGATAACGAGTATGGGCGATTTTCTCTATATTCAACCCTCGGAACTGAAGTTCCCATGTTAGTAATTTTTTTATTATAATATTTTTCTTCTAATTTGGATTTAAACTATGTCGTAATGGTTTTGTTAAGGTTCTTTTGATGTGGGCTTTTTCTGTTTTGAGGTTTTTATTGATTGAAGATGGCAAATTTTTTATGCGTTTTATCCCAGGAAGGAGACGTAAAATTTGTTTTCTCTTTGGTGTGATTTTTAATGTTGGGATTCATTGTTTTTGTGGCATGTGATGATGAAGATGAATTGAGAAAGCAGAGTTCATGTTCAATGCAGTTGACTAATAAAACCGATCAGTACATTGCATTCAAGGTAATTTTCTTATTTTATTGCAGATTATAGTTAATAGGTTGGACGCTCTGTTAGGCATGTGATGATAATTATATCATTGTTTTGATTAATGGATTTTTAATTGAAAAAGGTCAAAACAACCAGCCCCAAGAGGTACTGTGTTCGACCCAATGCCGGTGTTGTCTTGCCCAATTCTGTATGCAATGTCACCGGTATTGATTTAATGATTTTCCGATTTTCATGTTTTTAGTATAGGATTGGATTACTCACATTTGTGTGTTATATTTCGAGATCAATAGTTACAATGCAAGCACACAAAGAGGCGCCTGCTGATATACAGTGCAAGGACAAGTTTCTAATCCAGAGTGTTGTTGCTCCCAGGGGCACAACAAACAAGGATATAACCGCGGAAATGGTGGGGTTTAGTTTTCTATAAAAAATGATTTATGAAGCTTGCTTTAACATGGTAGTTTGCTTGTAATTAATTGTTCAGTTAATCTTTTAAGTAGTTTCACAGGAAGGACGACAAGATTGTCAATGAGGTTAAATTGAGGGTTGTCTACATTCCTGCTAATCCGCCCTCCCCTGTACCCGAAGGAGATGAAGAAGGTTCTCCAAGAACATCTTCAGTTGAGGATGATAATAGAGCATCTTCATTACCTGAGGCTGTAAGTTCTTATTGCATTCCTTCTCCCATCTACTCAACTTTGGGCACAAATGTTTCACTGTCTACAAATTTATTATGTAACAAGATTGTTGGACAAATCCAATGAGAAACAATTATTTTTGTGACTCTCATTCCAAATCCTGCAGTTATATTGATAAATAATTATGTTATATAAAGTATGAAGTCCATGAATAGTTCAGGTCGTATCAATCTGATGTCATGGATGTAAAGCACCTTGTCAAATGTATTGATATAGCTGTAGACTTTATCAAACACTAGTTTATGACTGCGATTTTGAAGTTGCATAGGGTCGATTAATTTTTGCTAAAGAAATTACTAGCTATTGTCTCGTATAGAACAGGAGTATTTTTAATGGTTCTGATAAAAGGTTTTGATTGAAATCTGTTGCAGAATGGTAACCCAGTTCTCCATATTGTTCATTGAAGCCGGCTCCAATATAACAAATTATTACGAAAACCTTATATAGTTTAGCAGAATCCATATGTTATGTGCCGTTAAACTACTTCGCTAAGTAAAAACCTTTCTTCATAAAAACGTTGGATCTTTTGCATGGCTCTCGTGTTGACGACTCTTTCCCCTAGAAATCTTGCATTGTATTTAATCCATATCAGACTATGTTTGAAACATATTACTAATGAAATGAAATAAAAACGAGAAAGAACTTTAATTCTGAATAAAAACTTATTTTTCAAGAGGCTTTAATTCAAAATTTATTACTATAATCAAAATGACTAATTACCAACTATTCCTTAGATTGAATTGGGTCCACAAGAAAGTTTTTCATTGAGAGTTACTCTTAAAATATTAAATGTTGTTAGAAGGTTTAATTTAATATTGACACATTGGTGGAGATCTTAGTGTCTCCTCATCATATTGTGTGGCTTTGTAAAATGACGTGCTCAGATACATTAATTAAAGTTGCTCTATATAATGCTTTTGAAATTTTTGGATTTTGATCAACTGATATTCTAACATTTTGTTGACATATATTTGTAGATATAATTAAGGTATATAATGTGAAATCGGCATGATCTGGTTTAGTAGAAAACTTTGTAGATTCAGGTGCTTTCTTATTTTCTTCTTTGTTTTTTTGGCAAATTCCTCCGTCAATTCTGCTGAAACATGACGTTCTTGTTTCTTCATTCTAGATTAAAATGGACGCTCAGCTTTAAATCTTTCATAATGCATGGACTTAATAAAATGTTGCCAAAGCATAAAACTTACTCTCTTTAAGTCACTTTTTGTTTCTAAACATATTTGGATAGGTTACTTTTTTCTTTTTTTATAAGTAGAAAATTCCCCCCCCCCCACCCACTTTTTTTTAAGAATGAGGTGGAGGTTACTTTCAAAATAACTTATTTCCAACTTTGATATATATTTACTTTAAACTTATTTACTGGTAAGTAAATTTTTAATATTAGCAAACCATGCAATTAACTAATTATGTCCGGAATGGCTGCGTTGATGTTTGTTTCCTTTAAGGTATTTCTTTTTATTTATAAGCTGAGTGATTGTGGATTAGTACATTATTGTGCAAAATATGAAACTACCTTTGTTTGTATTATGTTACCATTTTACTGCTATTTTGTTCTGGATGACTGTATAGTTAAGTTGAGTTTAGATGTTTCATGATTTTGTTGCTTCAATTTTTCTTATTGTTTCTTGTTTCATATTGAAACTGGAGTTGTAATTTTTAGAATATCTTCTGTCTATAGGCAAGGTCTATGATCTCAAAGATCACCGAGGAGAAAGCTTCTGCTATTCAACAAAATAAGAAGCTCCAGGAGGAATTGGTATGTTCTTAACGTCTTTACACTTGAATGAGAGCTCCTGCTGAAGACCTTGCTTCCCCCATAAAAAGAAGAAGTTACTTAAAAGTATTTTGAACTTATTTTTAAGATTAGCCAAACAAGAAGCATGTTTGCATAAGTTGAGTAGGTCATAATTATTACTTTCTGGATTCAATATAAGTGTTTGGGTAAAATTATTAATAACTTTTTTAGGAGGAAGAGTATTAGGTCCCACGAAATGGTAGTAGTTGTAAATGTGTGGTAGAAATTGATTTTAGGCTTTGACTGAATAGAAAAAGTAACTTTTTAGTAACTTTTTATTTTACACAAATACGCCGCATTTTGTAGGCTCTTTACTACCTGAAATATGGCATTATTAGTTTCTTCAAAATTTCTTGGTTAAAACCTAATAGTCAACAGTAACAAATCCATTTAGGCATCAAAGAATGACTTTCATTATCTCTCGGCAACATTATTTTCGTTTTTTAGTCCAAACATTCCTAATGAGGTAGTAATTCCCAATTGCATTTTAAGAGTTAAAAATGGTTCAATAGTGAAGAATATGAAAACAGAAACGAGTTCATTTCCATTTTTTCTTGTGGGGTGTGGAAGTTTTGTATATTGAGATTGACAATGTATAATTCATTGATTTTGTCATCCAAATTACCAAAAAAGGATGATTCTCTAAACTTGCTCCTTGTAAATGCAAGAGTTCTTAAAAGATTTAAATGTTTTTGCCAATTTCGACACCAAAACCAATTTGTTGTAAGACTTTCTAACCATGTTTCATGTTTTACAAGGCGAGCACTTTTTCATTTTGTTAAGCTTTCTTTATTTTCATTGAAAAGGAGATGCTGAAGAGACAAACAGATAAAACCCGAGCTGGTGGTAGTGCCTCCATGTTTGTGGTGCTGGTTAGTCTATTACTAGGTATTCTGGTTGGGTACTTCATCCACATGACATAAAGACAGCAAAGCTGTAGTTCTTTGTTTGGACGACGTCGTTCTTGTGGATGATGTTTCGACTCTTTAGTTGATTTTTTCTCGGAAATGTGAGATATTTTCTTTTTACTAATCAACTTAGGCCTTTTCTGCATTAATGAATTTCTGGTAATTGATTTTTTTCCCCAGGGTTCAGACTGACATGTTTGGAACAATTACTTATTTACCTTGTTAGATCAAATCTGCTTATTTTGATCTGAACTTAAAAAGGACCGAGTCTTGTTTAACATTCCAGGTATTGCATTTAGTCGTGTTTGTTGCAAGTAAGGATTAAAACTGAAATTGTGGGAAAAAAAAATAAGGGTTTTTCAACCCCCACTAGATCGGCTTGGACTCGAGTTGGCCTTGGTACATGCTGGTATTGTGTCAATGTTGAACACGTCAAATACTGATACGTCGTCCCAAAAAAGGATGTCCATACATCTTAGTGAGTAGGATAAAATCTTTTCACTGTTAATATAAACCATAATTAAAGTTCTTTTGTCACGTCAGTAGCAGAAACTTTTTATCATGCCCAGATCAATTTTATTACTAAGAAACTTCTAAGAGATTTTGATGTATAGATATGATGGTGTAAAATGCTATGCCTTCAATCATGAAGACAAAACTATATATCAAATCAATAGTTCGAATTTGTCTACAAGTAAAAATGTTGAACTTAGCTAAACATGCTCATATTCCGAATTTATATATCCATAATTCCAAATAATGGTAATTATTAATTTGCTTGCCTCGATTTATGAATACTAGGAAAAACGGTAACCAACTTTGCAAACTTACAAGGTATCTAAAATGTATTACAAATAACACCTCGATGCATATATAAAACAAAACAAATGACATTTTGGATTGTGTATTGTGTATTTTATATGGATACTATGATGTCTTTGTTTGGTAGGGTGAAAGTAAATATCTATTTAGAGCTTGTTTGGTACAATTCAAAATTTTATTAAAATTGAAAATATAGTCGTTATTGGATCTCACTCGTCTAATAAAAGTCAACCATAATGACTAATTTTTCAATTTTAATTCGATTTTAATCTCTACCGAACACACCCTTAGTACACAATATTGAATACAATCTGAAAATGCAATGTACATAATTTACTTTTTTTATTCCTAACTTTTTAAAATCTTAATTATGTTAGAGTATCTCCAAAAGGCTCTCTATTTTTAAAGAGTACATTCTATCATTTGGAGAGCATCTATAAATTTAAAATGTTAAAATTTTGAAGTACTCCAACAAACTCTTTATATTTAACACTTAATTTTACTACTCCCAAAAAATATTTATTATTTTTCTTTATCTTTTATTTTACCTAGGATTTATTTTGATTATTTTATTATTTTTCTTCATTGAAAATTAAAACTTTTAGAATGCATTTAATTTTAGAGAGTGAGTTTGACTCTCCAAATTTGGAAAACAAAACTCACTCTCTAAATTAAAATATTAATTTAAAAAGTCTCTTGAAGCATGATCTTAAATGTTGACTCTTTAAAATAGAGAGTATTTCATGTTTAAAGAATCTATTGGTGCTCTTACCGAACATGTCACATTAATTACAAGAAATAACAGAATATTTAAATTGAGAGTGGCATGAGCTCTCTTATCTCATTGTAGACCTAGTTTTTATGGACACAATTTTCCAGAAACAATTCTCTGAACCCAGTCCACCCTTTATCAGCAAAAAATTTGAAAAGGGTCCTAAATATTTCTTTGAGTCCTTCATCCATTCCTGGTTCTCTCACTTGGGCAGCTAGCCAATCTAGGTACCCAAACTGCTAGGAAGAACAAATTTACCCTCATCAAATGACAAATATATACTAAAAATATAGGGAAAATTAAATAATGATGGAAACCTCGTCAAAACGTAGGCTATGAGTTTGGTATTTGGGTCTACCGGCTTCCTCCATATGTTGGTAATGCTTTTCAATATCGATCAACATCTCCTTTTCAGAAGGTATAAGTACCTTACCAGATAAAACACTGGCCACCCACCTTGCTTGAAATTCTACCATATGGAATACAACCACCTGTTTTTTCAAGAATTTTTTTACATTAGACTAAATTTTTTAACTCAATTATAAAATGAAGAAGTAGTTCAGAAACGCTCATAAATTCAACTCACCGCATAAGGTATTCCAATAAAAGAGAGGGTAGGAGCTAGCTTTGGGGAGAAAACATGCTTGTAAAGGGGCCCAACCCGTCTATCATCCACAGTTACAATTCCATTTGTTTCTAGGAATGGAAAATCATAGTTGAACCTGTAAAAAATGTGCTAAATATTATTTTACATCTAGAAAATTGAATAACGAAATGGGAAAAAAATAGGGATAATACCCTGTGCAGTGGAGAATAATATCAGCACGGACAGAAGCACCATCCTGGAAAGATACCTCTCCACTTTCGTAAACATATTCAATCTGCAGACCATAGAGTCATAATCATTCTTCCAAATGGTATGAAGGTCACAAACAAACCGAATGGATAGAATACATTTATTGTATGATCGTCTCATCTAAAAATCGCGTTGTAAAAAAGACTAAGGCCCCGTTTGATAGAATTTTTTTGGAAAGAACTTTTGAAGGAAAAGTTTTGGGTTTACTTAAAGAATAATTTATTACGAGAATGTGTAGTTACAAATAAGTATGAGAAAAAGAACGAGAAATAATGGTTGTCATACACGGGCTAAATATATTCATATTTTCAACATGTTCATTGCATTTGCAATTCATTTTCGAATAAAAAGAAGAAACCTTCGGGATAAATGATAATATAGTTTAGGGGCTTTTTCATTACAACATCTTACAAAATTTTCATGTACAAATTCTCTTCATCAGAGTGTTCCGTCTACTTTAACCGCTATTGTCGAAGGACTCCAATCAAAATTCTATGATGTTGAAAAAGTATATATCTTCAATTCACAATGTAAAACAACAAAAAAACAAAACATGAAGCATGGATTACGAATATGTAGAAGAATTTTACCTTCGAATGCTGCCAAGTATTGTCATGATAATCCAACTTTGAAACTTTAACACTGGGGGATCTTGATGAAAGATGAACCTCTTTAGCTACCTTTGCAATTTCCTTGGAGATATCATGTGCACTGGCACTATCGCCAATCACAACCACAACCTGTATACATATATGTGCATATACGCAGGTCGCGCACATGCATATAGGTGAACCATTTTTCGTGCATTAATGATGCTCTTAACATCTATGATCAAGAAAACTCGACAAAGAGGAGCTTACCTGATCCTGAAATGGTTCAGGAACTCTATAGTTGTGGCTATGAATTTGTATCCCAGGCCATTTTTCGATGCCTAAACGAAGCTAATTAGTGAGTAGCAGTGTCCAAGGGAATAGGTACACTTCCATAAAAAAAATAAGAGCTTCCTTTTCTTCTCTCTTTAAACAATTATATGCAATGCTCGAATTATTTTGGATTAAATCGAGATTGATTTAAAATCAAATCAAATACAAACATACTTTTACTTATATAAGCTCCCAAAATCTTTTAATTTCATGCTTCACTAAATCATGTAGAGTTTCCTATATATATGTGATGTAGCTACGATCATGCTCGAGCATTATGAAGTCGAGCTTCACCCACCCTATGGAACACGCCTCTTGTTCCTCGGGGTAGGCAATTGGTGCTCGAGCATATATGCCACGATGCTCGAGCATATGCACAATTACTTTTGGATGATTTGATGACAACAGTCCTTGAGATAAGTCCTTGAGTATCTACGACCCCAGTCATTGTTATGTCCTCGGGTATTCTCCTCGGTCAAACTCAAAGACTTGAACTAATTCAACACCATAGGAATTCTAGGTCTATCCAAATTCTTCAAGAGAAGACTCCTATGTCCAAAAGGAGTCTACCCTGCTGAGTATCATAGTCAAACTATGACTAGATGTACAGTTGTAGTACAGTACCTATTTCAAGTAAAAGTCCTAAGGATAAGCACACGTGGCAAACCAAGTCCAACAATGAATGGGCTACTTACCTCTATATCTATAAATACAAGTACGTTTTTTCATATAATTTCAGCACTCAAACTTTTTGCATATCCTCTCTCTCACTTAAGCATCGGAGAGCGACGAGGACACACGTGAAGGCTTTGTTTTAGGTACCGAAAGACACGTTCGTGCTCATTCTCAGTCGTTGAGCTCGGAATTCAACAAGTGTCATTTTTGGTAGCATCATTATTTATTCAATTTATTATTGAAACTTATTTTATAGTAATGAAATGGTAAGTTTACTGTATACCTGGAATATCCATCGCGATTCTTGGTCGAGTGTTGTGACCATTACACACTACAACAGCATCAAACGCCTCTTCCAGACTCAAATCACTCTTTTTTGTTCTGGACTCAATGATCCACTTATCATTGACTCGTTCAACTCGGACAACTTCTGTATTGAACCTAATCAACTCATCGAGTCCAAAATCCCTGGCAAACTCGTTCAAAAACTTGAGCACCTCTTCATGACCCGGGAAAGTCTTCAGTTCACCATTTTTCCTGATTTCAAACGGATAATCTGAAAACCCCATAAGCTGTCTGGGAAAATTAGCGCAGAGAGAGGAGTAAAGACTGCTATGTACAATTTCTCTGTTGGGATCAAGGCCGAGTGGATCGGACTCCGTTCGGGGATCGTACACCCATGTTCCGCCAAGCTGGTCTGATTTCTCATAGACCACAATGTGGTGGCCTTCTCTTCCAAGTTCGCGGGCGGCAACAAGTCCAGAGACGCCGGCTCCGATCACCGCCACCTTTACCGATTTCGCCATTGAATATTTTGATTATGCTGAGTTTTGGAGAGGACGATAAGATACCGTGCCCCTTCTAAGTTGACCTGAGATTATTTGGAGGCACTTGCATTTTACTATTTGCGGGAAGGACGGACAGACGAATTATATATATAACGTTAGATGGAAATTAAAATTTAATTAAAATTGAAAATATAGTCGTTATTGGATCTCATTCGTCAAATAAAAGTCAACAATAACGTCTAATTTTTCGATTTTAATCCATACCGAACGGCCATAATTGTTTTTCAAGAAAGGACACTGTCTATTATTTTCAAGTGTAAATTTACTTATAAGTTAAAAAGTAATTTAAAATAATAGGTGACGGTTAACAAATAAATTTTTATTTTGATATTTCAAATAAAGAATTATTTTTCTTAATGTAATTGTTTTTTAAAAAATATATCTTAAGCCTCCGTTTGGGCTACATTTTCTTCCAATTAGTAGAAATTTTGTGACCGTTTTTTTTCAAACTGCTCGGCCCCATTATCACACATTTTGGTCAAAAATGTAGACTAGAAATATGTGCAACGGTCACAATTCTTATACACATGGAGGAAAAATGTAGAAAAAATAGGGGCTAAAAAATAAATTATCCAAATGATGCTACCAAAAATCGCACCTGGAAGTTTCCCGAGCTCTGATGGCCGAGGATGAGCACGTTCGAGATCTCCTAATACCTGAAACAAAGGCGTCGAGGTTTGGCCTCGTCGCCTCTCCGATGCTTAAGTCATAGAGAAAATAAAGAGAAAATATATGCTGAAACTGTGTGTAAAAGCGTACCTGAATAATGAATGAGAATGCTATATTTATAATGGTAGGTAGTGTAGTCCAAATAGGACTCGTCTCCTTATTTCTCGGAATGATCGTTGAAATTGATATGGAAACCCAGGTAGGAGTCTCGCCTTGTTAGGAGTCTTACCAAAGATAGGACTCATTTGCTATCTAGAATTCCTTATATGGGATGTCCTTATAGGGTTGGGAATCCTCCTGAGTGAGGATAGGTGATGTCTGATCACGGATCTCATGTAATTTGGCAAAGTAAAGATCTCGATCATGTTAATATCCCGAGGACTCCCGTTGTGACTTTTGGGGCGATTCGGCAGGACCATGCTCAAGATATGCCGAGGACATATAAGCTCGAGGACTGTAGTCCTTCAATTCAGATCGTGGACAAGAGTAGTCCTCATGCTCGGGCATAACAAATAATGACCACATCACCAAACATGTTTACAAAAAAGTAAAACATGTTCTCCGAAGGATGATTTTGTGGCATTATGAAATAAGTGCACAAAGATCCAATTGAACAATTAGTTGATAATAATTTAAGTATTATGAGATTGAACATCATAGCACAAA
>CAIGRS010220609.1:0-13037 GCA_903798395.1 Fraxinus floribunda | reverse complement strand
TAATAATAATAATAAGATAATGAATTGTCATTATCTTTCATTTTTTTTCAAATCGGCCCATCATCAATCTAAAACAAACTTCCGGTCTCTACACTTTACCCATGCAACATAATGCCCATTAGTCAAAATGTAACTTTATTTGATCACTTTAATTGATTAATATTATTTAAATAAAAGCACCACACATTTTAATATATTACATGTGACCCCAAATATTTTAAAATTTTCCAATTGATCTCATAGTTAGTATTTGAAGGTGCATTATTAGGTGCTCTATTTTCTTTTTCTTTTTTTCAATTGAAGCTGAACCTGAATTTGTATCTTTAGAGGCAAACATGAAAAAATTTCACGTATTGTATTTAAATCATAGTCAACCACGTAATATTTGCACAAAGGTAAGAGTATATCTTGATTCATAATGATTAGTCATTGCAATTTTTTACTGTATATGTATACAGTATGTCAAAGGTGCACCATGCATGATATCCAAAGATTGCATATTTGTATGATTGGAAATTAAAGTTCATCTTAGAAAACTTTTACATTGATCTTGGAAGAAGAAAAGGGTGGCAGCGAATTGAATAAAAGTTATTGTGCCGATAACATGTTATAAATTAGAGGGAAAATAATTGAGAGTCAATAATGAAGTGTTATTTTATTATACACACACACAACAACAAATTGATCAAGATAAAAACTACAAAAATAAGTAAGACATATTTAGGTATCATGATAAATAATCAAAATTGTCCTATGACTTTATAATACTGTTTAAGTTTAAAATATGTAATTTATATAAATTTTTGAATTGCGATTTATAATGAAAAAAGATGAAAAAGTTAAAGTTGATCTAAAATATTTACTACAGGAATGAACTAAAAAAATCTTGAAAAACGTGAAGTTCGATCTTAACAACACATAGAGGGGAGTGAATAGGTGTATAATGCGAAATTAAAATATTTTACGAATAAAATAGCAACAAGTCACTTTTTAATTCTTTTTTAGATAATTAAACATGCAAGACATTTTAGTCATAAGTTTGAATACCGTAGTTTATATGATCAATCAATAAACAATAACGAAATCAGTAAATCAACAACATGATGATCACAGAGAAACTCAATTGGGAAAAACTCTAGGCACTTTGCAGGCAATCCACTATAAACGATTCAAATAACTTACAGTATATCAAAATAGATGACCCGTACTATCTAATTTCCCGACTGCACTCCTTACAGCTCTCCCTGGATCTCGTGCTCCCTTGCACAAATCCTTAGCTGCTATTGCCAAAGTTCTTCGTGGAATCTGCTACCCTGCGTCACTCCTAGTTTTGTGGAATCGTGTATCTCCCGTGGATCAACGAAGAACACATTGTTCTTCACAGACTGGAACTCTAGTTAACTTCCCTCGATCTTCAAAACTTTAACCAGATGTAGAGGAAAGACAGTTTGGTATTTAGATTAAGAATGATGTTTTTCTCACCAAAACAATCAACACCGAACAAAGGTTGAAGGATAAAAATATGGAGGAATCTCTCTGATTTTTTTCTCTCAATGTTCAACCTTCTCAATTTTCGTACAAATGTGTTTTGGTATATATAGGTAGGTCAAGAAACGAATGGGCCGGCTAAAAAACCTTTAAATCGCGAAATAAATTTTTTTGGATAACCAATCGCTTAAATGAGGGCTCAGCAACGGTCGAGCGACAACCTGTCACTCGAGCAAAGGAGGGGAGACAATCTATCACTAAAGCGAAGAAGGGGCGACAGTCCAACGACGATGTTTCTGTTTTTGTAGCTCGGGCCAAACCTTGGCAACGGTCCAGCGAAAATCCGCGCCGTTTTTCCTCCTTTTGCCATTCTCGAACCCTAGACCTAATAACCATATTTATACAAATTGCACCTTAGGTCCTGACTTTTACAACATGTTACAAATCAGTCCTTTTGTCCACAGAATCGCCAACACTAAAAACCTAACAAACTCCCATTTGACATTCTGTAACAAAACTATGCACTAAGTTAAAGAAAACTAAATACACAATCTAAGCTACCCAGGCTTCTCAAACTGATGTCTTCTGCATTTCTTGTTAAACCCGTTTCCTGAAATTCACAACTCAAATACCTAAGTACATGATACCAAAACTAGCTAGATTGAGACGTAACACTAATGTTAATCCAAACACTAATAAAAACATTAACATCACAAAAACATCAAAAAACTCAAACAGTTATGCACACGATATGCAATGCACATTCTCCCGCTTACTGCAAACTCTTAATATTTTTATGCAGTAGGTAAATGCATCTATGTCTCTCCCCAATGACCCCTCAGACAAAAAATGCAAATGTCAATGCATCTTCTCACCAATTTCAATAACTCTCTCCCCCTTTTTGCCACAAATGACGAAGGGATAAAAAATAACTTTTAACATTAACATATAATCACTCAAAAATACAGTCGTTAGCATGCATAAATATAATCAATGTATAGTAAACCTTCTCACATACTCAGTTCTAGTTATTAAGAAGTACATTGTATAAGTGACCTATGTGTGTAAAGTGCCACTAATTCTTTGTAAGTAGTGTGACCCATGTGTGTAAAGTGTCACTGATCCTTTGTAAGTAGGACTCTAAACCTTAATTTTGTGAGAAATGACATGCCAAACATCATTGCTAATAAGTGTATCCCACTACTGATGAAAGTCAAACCATTTAAAGCACATTAGGACATTTAAATAAAATCTTAGTTTGTATTGATATTTTATTTTCTCCCCCTGAATTTTTGTATATATATTTTTCCATATGTTTCAATATTATAAACTCATAATTATTTTTCACATCTTAAGTGTAGGTTCTTCTTCATTAAGCGACTAAAATGAGTCATGTAACGAGCTTTAAGCTGATTAACTCAAGTCGGTTGACCATAGGCACCAGGTTATGAGAAACCCCTATTCTTAATTGTTCGAGTCAAACAGGCTCCGAAGAAGAACATGAGATATTGAGCTTTTTATTTTCAGGGATAATTTGAGCTTAGGTCTAATAAATAAGGTCAATTCATGTTCAAAGACACCTTACTAACATGTGACTGCCATCCCAAATCTCACACACGCGGTAGAATCCTATTAACAATATCATAGTATATGCAGTGCAGATGGTACATGAAGACACATATACTAAGTACTCCAAAAATAACCTAAGCCAACAATGAAAAGTATGTTACAGTTCATCGATTAAACTCATGCATGATCACAACTTACAAGTTCAAGAATTTTATATATCCTCCTGTAGTAAAAATTTCCATCATATTTTATTTCTCAATTTCATTTTTTTTTATTTGAAAGCATGAATGCACCAAGCACACATAAAAGATAAATGTCAAAGAAAAAAAAATAAGAATAAATAAAAATATGCATGAATTTTCTACCTAGAAAAACAAACAAACAAATATGATGTATACATAATTCAAGGTCACACAATGATAAAGTACGAGCATGCACCAAAAATATATAATCAGTTAGTATGCACATGCTCTTACCTTTAAGAGCACCGTGATCTATTTCACAATTTTTTATATCACTCTTCTTCACCCAAACTTGTCAGGAACATTCCTATTCATTTGTGTCATTAACTTCGTCAATTGACTCACTTGATTAGTAAGAAAGTCAATATGACCAATAAACTCCTTATTCTTATTTCTATTTAAGTGCCGATTTTCGTTTATGTTCAGGAAATGACGACACCTAGGCTTTATGTGTCCTAACTCACTGCAATGAAAATATGTAGGGATAAAACTAGGATCAAAGTTATGAGAACGTTGATATCTATTCTTAGGTGGCGGGTCCTACGCTGTCTAGTAGGCATTCATACATATCCCTTAATCTTAGGTTCAGAGTTATGCACATGTTTAAGTTGGTCAGTACCAGGGAAAATGTGGTCTTGGACGTACTAGTAATATTATGATCATTTTTATTGTATCCTAGACCTTCCTTATTACCAGCAGACTTGCCCATTCCTATAATGTTATCTAACTTCTTAGAACCACTAGAAAATGTAAGAAGTTGAGACTTGGAATACTCTAGATTGCTCAGAAGATTTTTAACCTGAATTTCTGAGGTTTCCTTTTCAACTATCAGTTCATTAGCTCTCCTAGAGGTCTTCTCAAACTCACTGGTGAGATTTCTAACCTGAGTATCTAAAGATTCATTCATGGATTTCAACTCACTAAAGGTTGAGGTAGATTCCTGGATGTACGCTAAGAGTTTCTCATTTTCCGACTCAAGTTCCACGACTCTCGTACTTAAGGATTTATTTTTAGTTAGAATCTTCATATTCTCTTCATACATCTTATCATAAGTTTTATGAATCTCTTCATCACTATCAGTCTCTTTCTCACTCTTAGACTCCTCAATGCAACTAACGCTCTCAGTTTTTTCACAACTTTATCAGATTCAGTCTTAACTTTAGACATGAATGCCATATATTATTTTGTTCATCATTACTGCTAGAAGTATTACTTTGATCGCTCGAATCCGACTCTTTATCACTTAGAGTCACCACTAATGCCTTACCCTTTCCTTCCCCAAATTATTCTTAAGATTAGAACATTCATTCCTATAGTGACCAAACCCTTTGCACTCATGGCATATAAAAGACTAGGTTTTTTTTACTAAATGTCCTACAAGAGTTTTTATCACGTTTCTCACGCGAGAATCTACTGGGATCAGTATTTTTCCTCTCTTGAAGTTTTTTCCTATTCTTCATGGCCTTTTGGAATTGTTCAACAAAATTGAAAAATTCACTATCCCTATGGGTTTCAGCATCATTTGACTCACTTTTTTCTTCCCTAACGTTGGCAATAGATTTAACCTTAGTAGGTTGAGAAACGGTAAGTTCATAGGTTTGAAGGGATCCTACGAGTTCTTCAATTTTTACTGCATCTAGGTCTTTACTTTCCTCAATAGCTGTAACTTTATGTCTAAACCTTTCAGGTATGGATCTAAGGACTTTTGTAATGATCTTGGACTCGAGGATCCTTTCAACTAGATTGAAACTCGAATTGACTATGTCATTAAGCTTAGCATGGAAATCATCAAATGATTCATCATCCGCCATCATAATCTTTTCAAACCTAGAGGTCAACATCTCCAGCTTAGAATTCTTCAGAATTTTAGTTCCCTCGTATGCAGTTTCTAAAATATCCAAAACTTCTTTAGCAGTCTTACACATCGAAACTCTCCTAAACTCTTCTGTAGACACAGCCATGAACAGGACATGAAGTCTTTTGCTGTTCCAATTACACTAATCCAAATTAGTTTTAATCCATAGTGAGATATCAGCGGGTATAACTACACTAGCAACAGTTATTACAGGTAGAGCCCATCCATTTTGAATGCTAATCCAAATACGTTCATCCAAAACTTTAAGAAAATCTCTCATTCGAATTTTTCAGTAGGCATAATTGCTTCCATCAAAGAATCGAAATACGGACAGTGACCGACTCATATAGAATAATATAATAAAGGCCAGGAATCGATTTAAAGCTTTGATACCAATTGAAAAGATGCAAAGTTCGACCCTAACAACACCTCGAGGGGGGTGAATAGGCCCCTGTTTGAAACCCATTTTGAGGAAAAGAAAATTTTTGAAATAGTGATTGATGTAAGAATGTGTGGTGGAAAAGTGTTGAAAAGTTTTTGATTTGTGTGTAATATTATTTTATTTGGAGAATGTGTGGTTGAAATGAAGAATGAAAATGAGAATGAGAATGAAAAATTAATGGGCGTCAAACGGGGGCTAGGTGTATAATGCTGGATTAAAATATTTTACGAATTAAATAGAAACAAGCCACTTTTTAATTCTTTTCTAAATGATTAAACATGCAAGTCATTTCAGTCCTAAGTTTGAATACCGCAATTTATATGATCAATCAATAAACAATAACGAAANAGAAACAAGCCACTTTTTAATTCTTTTCTAAATGATTAAACATGCAAGTCATTTCAGTCCTAAGTTTGAATACCGCAATTTATATGATCAATCAATAAACAATAACGAAAGCAGGAGATCAACAACAGGATGATCACGGATAAACACTTGGGAAAAACTCCCAGCACTTTGTTAGGCAATCCACTATAAATGATTCAAACAACTTACAGTCTATCAGACTAGATGACCCGTACTATCTGATCTCCCAATTACACTCCTTACAGCTCTCCTTGGATCTCGTGCTCCCCTACAGCAATCATTAGCTGATGTTGCCAAAACTCTTCGTGGAATCTGCTACCCTGTAGCGCTCCTAGCTTTGTGGAATCGTCTATGTTGCCAAAACTCTTCGTGGAATCTGCTACCCTGTAGCGTTCCTAGCTTTGTGGAATCGTCTATCTCCCGTGGATCAACGAAGAACTCCAGTCAACTTCCCTCAATCTTCAGAACTTTGACCAGATGTAGAGGAAAGACAGTTTGGTATTTGGATTATAAGAACGTTGTTTTCTCACCAAAACAATCAACATTGTACAAAGGTTGAGGGATAAAAATATAGAGGAATCTCTCTAGTCTTTTTCTCTCAATGTTCAACCTTCGCAATTTTTCGTACATATGTGTTTTGGTATATATAGGTAGGTCAAGAAATGAATTGAGCAAGTAAAAAGCCTTTAAATTGTGAAATAAAATTTTCTTGAATAACCACGTCGCTCGAGCGAAGGAGGGGCGACAGTTCAGCGACGATGTTTCTGTTTTTATAGTTCGAGCCAGACATTGGCGACAGTCTAGCGAAAATTCGCGTCATTTTCCTCCTTTTGCCATTCTTGAACCCTAGACCTAATAACCCTATTTATACAAATTGCACCATAGGTCCTTGACTTTTACAACATGTTACAATTAATAATTTTGTCCACAGAATCGTCAATACTAAAAACCTAACAAATTTAATCCATAAACTTTTGATGCCAAATTTTTGCATATTTAATATTATGATGATATTAATATTATCTTTTGATATTAACATAGTATAAATGCCAAAAGTATATAAAAAAAAATTGCTATTAAAATTTATATCCAGAATACAAAATATTTAATGAATATTTAATTAATTTTATTAAATTATTCTAAAACATATACAAATTAGTTACCAAAAGTAATCTGTTACCAAGGGGGAATTTGTTATTGAAAGTAATCAAAAGTTGTTTAAAATAATGGGGAGGTGTAATGGTCTATGCAATTTTCATGAACCTCAATCTCATGGGAGGTTGATGTGATTTGCTCTTTGATTTTTGTTTTGTATCAATTTTTTTTACTATTGACAAATAAGTTTAATTGCTATGATAAGTGTTTAAAATTCACATATTTAGGCCACAGAATATGGATATTTATTTGATAAACTATATTGGAATATGACTTAATTTTGTATAAATTGTGTCTTATAGTATAACATGGATGAATATGGTGGAATTGAAGAAAGCGAAAAAGGACCAAAATGGAGTCAACCAAGTTCGAGGACCAAACTATAAATATTCGGAAGAAGAAACGAAAATGTGAAAGAGTCGAAAATCAATTGAGTGAAATAATAAAGTTTTAGAAGTTGAAGAAGTGGACAAATAGATCAAAGGACGAGAAAACAGATTTCATTGACTAAATTGCAAATCTGAAATTTTATAAACAGCTATGCAGTCGCATAGCCATTTCATTAATGCGATTGCATTGGGTGATGCAGGGATTTCAAGAGCCCAAAGTTTTTAAGCTATGATGTCACACTTGGTAACCCTATGCGAGATCGCATAGATAATTTGTGGAAGAAAAATTCTTGTTTCCTTATACAACTCCAACTCTAATGGAAACGATCTTTGCGAAGTCTTTTAAAGACCTAAAGCTGCCCAGAAACATATTACTATAAATTAGAACTAATTTGAGAGCATAGAAGGTGGCAAGAAACATCAAGAACAATTCCACGACAACAAGATCCGATTGAAGACATATTTTGGGAGATGTCTACTCTTTGTAATTCTTGTTTTCTTCTTAGTATCAAGATTTTTTTGTGTTAGGAGAATGATGAACTTTGTCATAAGAGGTTCAATTTTTAGTTTTACATATTTGATATAAAAGACAGGATTTTGATCATTGAATAATTTATATGATTATCTTTTCTTTACAATTATTGTGCACAGTAGTCGTATGAACTTGGTGACTAATTTTATACATTCAAAAGAAATAAAATCGACTCGGCATAGTGTTTATCGTCATAAATTCCGATGGGGAATAAAAATATACCGATCTACTCTATGTGAATCTTTAATTGTTCATAAAAATTCATGCACTCTTGTATATTCGCATCCATCATAGAAATATAGTGGTGTCATATATGAGAGTATGTTTAACTTTACTCGATAAATTTTTTAAAATAAAATAGGAGCATTGATTTTTCATAAATAAATCTTCTTGTCAAATTGTAACATTAATGTTAAAAGGGATAACTACGAGGGGATTCGGAATCCTAGGTACTATTGTCATTCATAAACACACGTAAACTTGCATTTAGCATAATTTGCATTAAGCCTAGGTTATTTAGTTATAATTGTATACTTAGATAATCTTAGTTATAATTTAGTCATAAACACAACCATTACTTTATAATTACAATTGAATATAATTTCTTAACAGGCTTCCCATCAACACACACAAGTTACCGGTTGCCAAGTAAGGTGAGCTTTTCTTTTAGTTTTTATCCCTTTGATTCTTCTAGTTTTTCTCTTATGCTGCGGGGAAAATATTTTCTCTGTCGGTTCAAAGCCTATATGACAATCATTATTGTAGAAAAAAAAAGTTTGAATAATGATTTTTAGGAGAATGTGTGGTTAAAAAGTAGGAAATTTTTTTTGGTATACGTGTAGAATATTTTATTATGTGAATGTATAATTGAAAATGATCATATAGCAAATCATAAAATATATTAATGGGTGCCAAATAGGCACCCAAAGTTGGGTACAGTTTATAACACTTTTAAGTTATAAAATATAGATCTGTATATTTCGTTTAGTACATATGCATTGTTCACAATTTCTAGATTCTTGAGTATTTATTTTTATTTTTTTGTCGGCATGAAAAGACTTCTGTTCAACCTATTATATGTGCATTTAAAGATACATTAGTTTGTTTAGTTTTTCTTCTATAGTTTGTGTTTCGAGCTTAGGATGCTGGAAACATTTATGGGTTTATGTGCTCAGTGTAGATCAAATTCTTAGACGTAAGACTTTTGTATTTGATATATACATTGTTGACATGATGTGAATATATCTTGGTGTAGACCGTGTATAAAAATTATTATAACAATTGTTAGCTCGATTTGATTTTCAAAAATTTCATAAGTGCTTATCTATCATAGGAGCTCTCACTCAGCCATCAGCTCAAATAATAATCGTTGCTCATATTTTAGTACATTAGTTTAGTGTCATCGGTACTGAATTGACGGTTTGACTTTATTGCATTATTGGACCCAACTTACCTTTTCTTTCTTACCAATATTCAGTATGTAATTGGCTGTATGTACAATTATTTGAATACAAGACTATACGTGGACAAGTGTAAAGTAATTTGTTATACTCTTAAGGACAATCAATGGGGGCTGAAAGTTTCTAGTTCGACTCTAAAATAAACTAGTAGGTGAATAATGCGAAATTAAACTTACCAATTAAAAGCAAAAAAGTCACTTTTTAGTTGTTATAGGTGTTGGGTCAATCAAGTCAATTTTATTCTATGTTAAATTGTCACAATAATAAGAGTAATAAATAAGACAAAACTTGATGACTAGGAAAACTTTAATTTGAGTAAAAACTATGGGACCAAATCAGTAACTTCCACTATAGACAATAAGAATTTACAATATGATCCAGCGTAAAAAATCCACTAGACTTGCTGATTTAATTCTTGCAATCTCCAAGACTCGCTGGAACGTGCTTTACTAACACCTTCTCCCGATCTTCTGGAATTGTCTATCTTATGTGGATCACCAAAAACACCTTATTTTTGTACTCTTCCTGAACTTGTGGTCCAGCCTCTCAAAATTCTATTTAGAAAATGAGTGTTTTGGATTATATGAATTTGATGTTTTTCCCCAACTTGTGGTTGATTGATCTCAAGAATAAAAAAACTAATCTCAATATTTGGAAGTGTTCTTAGATCTTGAATTGATTTAATGAGGATGTAAAATAATGAACAACCCCCCAAAAACATATTGGGTATTTATAATAAGAGGTATTTAGGTAGCACATGATAGATAGAACTCTTGAAAATCGTGACTAGGATTTTAGGTATAACATCGTTGCTCGAGCTCCAGGCTAGCAACAGGCGAGTGGGAGGTGTGTCGCTCGAGCAATAGGTGGCCGACAACGATTTTGTTTTTCCAACTCGAGTATCAACTGAATGACAGGCTAGCGTAAATTCAGCGACAATTTCTCCTTATTCCATACTTGAATCTAAAGACTCATAGTTCATCTATACAACCCTCCAAAAGACTCATTGACTTTTACAACTCTTTTATAACAATTCTATTCTATTATAATAATTATTTTGTCTAAAAAATTACCAATACAACATAAATCCTAACATGGGCAAACTAAATAATCATATAATGATTTATCTACTATTGCTACAATAAAATGTAGATAATTAAAGAAAGGGTGGATGCTTGAAGTGGCTCACCAAAGAAATTTTCCGAATTCATTCTTGTTGTGATTTATGGGTTAGGTGATGATTAAAATGTATAAATTAAAAAGTTTCCAATAGGTGCATCGATTTGATGCGACTCTTCAAGTGCAATAGTACATAACAAAGAGTCATGTCTTTTGATAAGGTGCATCTCGATCATCAATAATGAAATGGTGCAATCTAATAATTAAAATTAATTTGTTCCAGAAGATACGATCATCCGAAGAGATAAATGAAAATATATAAATATAAACCCTTCTAATTCTATTTTCTTCACTACAGATCAATTTCATATGATTAATATCTAATTCTTTCCTTCTCCAAATTATGTTACATGTTCGATATTTAGTATTCAATATCTCCGGTTCTAAAAAAGTACAGTCAAGCTTTGGCTCGTCAGTCAAGCTTTGGCTCGTCTTGTAAAGATAATATTGTGCTATATTAATTTTGGAAGGATCATTGTATTTTGGGAGACATACACTGTAGGGGTGAAATCTGTCTTAAGAAGACTTTTTCTCACATACATCGCTTCATTTCATCAGCTTTTAATTTATACGTTTCAGTAAGTCAAATTTTTTTCCTCTTTTCTTGATTTTGGTAAGTCAAAATTCTACTAGATATTTTACAAGTATAAATCACGATTTTCGCGTCTTTGCATGCACGTATTTTTGGTTAATAGAATATAATTCATGCATCAATTTATACTCCATTTCTGCTGTATCAAGGAGATGACTTGTAATTGGTACGCTTATTGTCGTAGAAAGAAATTGGAAATAAGATGTAATAGTTAAAAAATTGGTTATTTTATATATATGTTGTGCTACAGTTTTTTGAGAACATTGAAAAAACGATTGTCATAATTCATCTAACATATATAACATTGAAAATAAGGCAATCGTTGTGGAAATCTATATTTGTACTAGGATTGAAATGCAGTTTTTCAGCACTGCTGGCTTAAATCTAGATACCAAGTGCACTAACTTAAATTCTAGAAAATGTTTATAATTAAAATATTGTTAGAATTTGGGTGTGACCCGAATCTCTTGTTGAAGTAATTGAAAATTTCTAATTGAAGTGTACACCAAGAAGAATTCAGTTTGGAATGCTATGGAGTCTTATGTCAAATTGAAGTTCTATTTTGGAAACCCATTGGGAGTTGAAATTTGTTTTGGACTCGATTTTTTGGTATCGTAATTCATCAACAACTCTACTATGAGGGTTTGAACATCCCCCAAATGTTCTCTATAAATATTAGGATCTTCTAAACAATTTTATAGTGTGAGAAAAGTGATGATTAGCTTTTAAGATCATCGCAATATTTCTCCATCTTCATTATTTTTGGTACAATAAAATTTCATAATTCCTCTACCATGTTTTCTTGTCTCCTTTTATTCTTTTGTTTGTGATTGTGCTATATAACTTCAACATTTCAATCCGGTGGTTGGTTTCATATCAAGTGATATCGAGCAATACGTGATCCTTAAATTCCTAACAATTGGTATCAAAGATTTTGGGTATAATTAACATAACGAATGGTATTGGAGTGGTATCTTGTTTGTTTCACAACAAATGGTATCAGAGTCTAGGTTTAACAGTTTTGAAAGAGCGCAGGGTTTGATTTGCTCGACGTTTTTGGTTAATGATAGCTTCCATGAAGTATGACATTCCGCTTTTAGATCAGAACACTAGATTTTTGCTATGACGGGTTAAAATGCGTATAGTACTCATACAATTGAATTTAGATTATACGTTGCTAGGAATTTACAAGATGCTCACAATTTTGACCGTGGAGGAGAAATTACAGAAGGATAAAAAAGTAATTTCTCACATTTATCTTCATCTATCGAATACCATTCTTTAGGACGTGTTGAAGGAGGGTTCAACAGCTACTTTATGGTTGAATTTGGAGCAATTGTGCATGACTTCAAGCAGCGTTTATACTCTCATTGAATGACAAAAAATGAACTGGGATCTATTCCACAAAGTTGGAGGACCTAATTATAATTTTCCCTTTACATAATGGCAAAACTAATATTTTTTTAATATATATATATATATATATTGGAATAGTAGATTTATAGAGAATGTCTGATTAAAAGAAAAAGTTTTTGAATTTGGTATTATATTATTTTATTGAAAAATGTATAATTAAAAAGAAGATAAATAATAATATATTTTGTAAGGAAATCAAATGAGGTCTAAGTAAACAATTTTTATTTTTATTTTTTTTAAAAAGGTTTTCAACATGGTTGTTATACCTAACTATCCATTCACCTGACATTTTGATTACTCATGCCAGGAATAAAAAATGACTTTAGTCATTTGTACGGAAACAATCATCAGG
>CAIGRS010220591.1:0-12111 GCA_903798395.1 Fraxinus floribunda | reverse complement strand
TGGGGCCCATAACGGCTATATTTTCCATTCTCATTCTCATTATAATGTGGCTCAAACGGGCCCTAAATAATCTTTTACGTGCAATCTGTATTCTCGTACCTAAATATTATTTTCTACGCTAACAAAAACACAGTAACTACAAAACTCGTGCATTGCACGAGTCACCAACTAGTAAAAATAAAAATATGAAGGTTGTACATTCTTCTCAAACTCTATTAGAGCCTGTTTGGTAGAGATTAAAATTGAAAAATTAGACGTTATTATTGACTTTTATTAGACATGTGAAATCCAATAACGACCATATTTTTAATTTTAATTGTTACCAAACATTCTTTTAAATGTTTAAAATTTGAGACATGGGAGGACACGTCGCTATCCATAAAAGGAAAGAAGTAAAGAAAAGAAAGTACATTTAATCCCAAGTCTCATCTTCACGTTTATGACAGCCCTTCTTCTCCTTACAATTACTCCTTCCATTAAATATGCTTCACTGCCACACGTATACATAAATAACATGTTCAATTATTCACTCGAAAAAAAAGTAAAGAGTCAAGGATCGATTTAGTGATAAAAAAAAATAAGTAAAATTAAATTTTTTCGATTTTTGGCCTCTTTAACTGTGCCATTTCACATTTTACCACATTTATCCGCCTAGTCCATTCTAGTCATGTTGTTTTTTGACGTAGGAACTCGCAACCGCTACTCGTGAGTGCGCATTGGATCAATCTCACTCCATGTGCTGTAGCCTGCAAACCACATAGGAGAGATAAACCGCACTAGACAAGCTCGGTGCGACGGGCTCGACCGAGAAAATGTTGACAGGGGATTCGAACTCGTGACCTTCGATCTCCGCGTTCATCTGCTCCATCAACTCGACCACACCCGAAGGAGTGTGTTTTTATTAGTTTTCTATCTTATCTAGGTATATGTCGTGAAGTTCATAATGATATTCAACTTTGTTTATTTAATGGTTGTACTTGCTTGTCTAACAAATGTACTTATTATTCTAGGTTTATTATTTTGGGTAACCCACTAAAACGTGTGAAACTCCTTCAAAAGATGGCCGTGTATCATGTGAAGGGACATTAATATTTAATAATCCCAATTCCCACCCCACCCCACCTCATATGTTATAAATCTTGTCCCATTTTTTGACTTCCCTTTGTAATGTAATATTTTCTTGTTATTCAAAATATACCCCCTTTTTTTTTTTGTAAGAAATGAAACAGATGAAGAAAACACTGTCTATTGCAGTTTTCTTGATGATAATTGCCACTGTACACACTCTTCGGCCTCATAATTGTAAGTGCAAATTTATCGTTTCGTTTATTCCTTTTATACTAGCAAAAGTTTTACTTTTATCGTAAGAGTCATTTCTATGATTGTTAATCGAAAGATTTTAAGACAAATTTTCATATATTTGTTTGTTCATACTAACTTTTAGATGTTCCCTGCAAACATGTTTCAGTTGGCCACCAAACCAAAGGTCCTCTCAAGGGTGGCCAAAGGCATATGTCCACTCGGGTATGTTTCCCAAAATAATAACATGTTCGAGAATTATATAATGCTCGACTCTATTAAAGAACAGAAAAAACAGTCTTGTTCGTTGTACTGTATATATGTACACTTTTCTACATTGAGCGTCACAAAACTAGAGAAATGTTATCGCCAACATAACAAATCATTTCAAGATATCACTTGATTGGTGGATAATGAATTTAATTCAAATATTGAGGCTCGTCATAAATTTATTTTATCAATGATTAATGTGTGCTTAGTAAATCATTTCTCCCCAACGGGATACACAATTAAGAAAGAAACAAATAAAATCTTATCGGTTTTCTTACACAATTATCTTGTTCCTTTCAATATATGTGTTGATTATTGCCTTCGATTTTCACAAAATACCGTTACATGACTGGGCAGGAAGCGAAGGAAGACGGACTAGGAATGGAACTGTACCCAACAGGGTCAAGCTTGCCGGATTGTTCGCACGCATGCGGTCCGTGCGTCCCTTGCAAGAGGGTGATGGTGAGCTTCAAGTGCTCGACCGAGTCATGTCCCGTCGTCTACAGGTGCATGTGTAAAGGAAAATACTACCACGTTCCCTCCAATTGACACAGTTAATTGAAAGCAGCAGACTGTTTTTGAAGAGTGTATGCAGTTAGCCATGGAAGGATTATTGAAGTTTAGTTAAT
Organism: Fraxinus floribunda; assembly: GCA_903798395.1. Taxonomy (NCBI): domain Eukaryota; kingdom Viridiplantae; phylum Streptophyta; class Magnoliopsida; order Lamiales; family Oleaceae; genus Fraxinus; species Fraxinus floribunda. The sequence continues at coordinate 9,913 of CAIGRS010220591.1, read as the reverse complement.
TTTCCCATTTAGCTTGTAGTGACTAATTAGAATTGCAGCATTGAAGCCATTTACCCATGTAGATACGTACTAGAAGTTTGTCTCTAGTCTAGATTTTTAGCAAGAACCGTCCATAATGTTAAGTTCATATGACTTGAACCATGCCTCACTTCTTGAATGGTAAAGGGATTAAAAAATTAAAAGTAAAGAGTATCCCTACCAACGAGTTAACTGTTTGAACACACACCAAACTTTGCATAAGATCACGTTTTACTTGCTATACTTAAATTTGCACTCTATTACTTACCGTGCAACTTTCGTTACGAACCCTTGCATACGTGGATAACGAAATACACACGTGGCCAATTATATCTATCTATTCAGAAAACAAATGCCACATCATCACTCCCCCAAAAAACTGAAAGTTCATTCTATCGTGGAAGCTCGCTCCAAAGATCTTCAAAATGGTGTTTTCCGAGCTCAATTTTACGTTTCCTTTCTCTACCAATCAATCAATCCAAATTACTCCAATCCACAACCAATATTTACCTCGGTTGCTTCTCAATCTCATCCACAAATGACAAAATAACGATGATGATTTGTAAGCCACAAAGGCACTGGAAAAACAACGAAAGAAGGCAAGAGAATGGACCAAAATATACAAGATGAAGACATCGATTTTCTCTCAACTATGGCAGCTGATTTTCAGCAAATAAGCAGCCACGTTTTTTTCCCACTTTTATATACAAATTACACTAACGGTTAAGGTAAAGGCAACCGTTAAATAGTAGGTTATGTTTTAGTTGGACCAATAATAAGGTTAAACATGCCAAGATTCAAAGCCATCCTATAGGTAAATATTTATAAGTCGTCAGCAATATTAATTTCTTAAACTACTTTCAACGATACATATTGTTTTCGGGTCGAGATTTTGGACTTTGTTGTTGGTAACAATTGCACTTATCAGCCAATGCATGTGAAATTTGACCCAATGTTTATATCGTATCCCGGGATTCATTGGATATCAACCCAACACATTCCTTTCTAAACTCTATCACCAAATCGATTTTGTCCCATTGATTTCTAAACCCTTCCTTACAGTGTTGGTTTGTGGAAATTGTGCTAATTCAACTGAATCCGTTGCATTTGTTTAGATATTGGGGTTTGATTTTCTTGACATATTGAGCTTTATCAATCTTTTTGGCCAATAAAGCATGTAGTACCGCCTGGGCTACCGTGTGGCAATGGAGTTTGTAGGTGTGAGACACAGCCTGGGCAACTGCTCTTAAAGAAATGCATGTGGCAATGTTCAGTTCTAAATCATTTGGAGAAACTGGATTTGATTGTCCTCTCATTTTCCTGGTGAAGGTCTTAACCAATTTTATGGCTGTGCTGATCAACTGTGTTGTGGCTTTGATTTGGTGGTGGGCTGCGGGATCAGCTAGAAGAACGCGTTGTAGCCACCCAAAGTGGTAGTACCCAAGGCGGTGGTGGAGCCGGAGGAAATTGACGATGGAAAGAAGAAGGTTACTATCTTCTTCGGAACGCAGACCGGAGCCAGAGGAAGTTGATTGTTTTATTTTATTTTTATTTTTTTTCACGTTTCTTAAATGACGTGGCATTTCATTTCTGAGCTGGAAGACTTAACCGGCCACGTGTGAGCTCCGTTATTCATGTAGGCAATGGTTATAAATAGAAGTTGCCTAGCGAGTAATGAAGTGCAACTTCATAAAGTTTAGTGAGTAATGAAGTGTAAATTAAAGTAAAATGAGTGAAATCTGATCTTATCCAAAGTACGAAGAGTGTTCAAACAATCAACTCGTCGCCAACTCACTTTGACAATTAAAAATCACTCCCAATAAAAATTTAAAATTTAATTCCATATCCCTATTCTCTATCTACAATGATGTTAGAGCATGATTTGTGATTAAACTACAAGAAATTTTACTTTTAACCATGAATACTTCTATCGCAAAAAAAGTCATTTTTAAGTTGTTTCGTCGAAAGGGGGTCGTCGAGAAAGATTTCAAAGTAAAAAAAAATTACATTGTGAGAAAAAAAATTTGTTTTACCTTTCAAAGATTTCAAGATCATTGCACGTATATGGAATATGACTATAAACTTTTGGGTGATTATATTATCATCACAATTTTTATTTCATGCACCACTTTTTAATTACTATTAAGCTCATCAATCTTTGCTCATTGTAGCAATTATTTTTTAACTGAATTTTTATCTTCAATCTTCCATTAATTAGTACATCTCGTCCTCGATGATAATTTATATCAAAATATTTTATTTCCATAATTTGAAATGAGGGAATAATAATTGCCGAGTCCTAAATTTATAGTGTCGTCAGCTATTGATCGCTGGACTTATATAGGGCGTGTTTAATATAGATTTTTTGAGAATAGATTTTATAAATACTGATTTTTTGGAAAGCGTGTAATTAAAAAGTAAAGAAATTTTTTTGATTCACGTACAAAATTATTTATTGAAAGAATGTCTGGTATTGCTTTAATCCAACAATGTTTTGAATTTGAGCAATACAAGTGCAACAAAAAAGAGTTGCACCCTTGAATCCTCTTCCATAAAACATCTCAAGGCCTCTTGACGGCTGGAGCTGAATCCTACAAAGTGTAACAAGACCAAATTTATTGACAATTGTATCGATTTTGTTAATGCTATTTGCTCTTCAAGTAGTATAATTCTAAGACTAGAATAACCTCTACTACTCTAGTTTTGCATATGAGATATATACGTATATTCACCAAATTAGTTAGTATTAGGTTCGTGCAGGGATGGTTCACACATAGAGAGCACTCGCATTGCGCGCACTCTCTCACGCAATGGAAAAGGAACTTTTGTTACGGAATTTAACCATCTCATTCCAAAATCAATTGACTTTCGATAAAGCTAACCCTTTTCTGATATTCGATAACTATTATTTGATTAACATAATATTTGAGCTCAACATAAGCATTGTTGCTTCCAACAATATGTTTACTCATATTCAAGTGAATAGTAAATGGTCATTAATATGGAGGTTGGCTAATTCAAATTGTTTATCTTATCTGAAAATTGGCCCCTCTACTGTTTTGAAAAGGTAGGCAAAATATGAAGAAAACTTTCACCATATTATCAATCATGCTAGATGTACATTCTTGTGTACATTTCCCCGACAACGACAGCGGGTTGCCCATTGTGGCGGACTGGCGGGACGGTTTTTTTCTTTCGCAATAAGATCTGGACGATTATCCCTACCCTTGTCGGGGGAGAGGGGTGTGTGTGTGTAAGGGAAGATGTACACAAGAGTATACATGTAGCATGATTGCAATATTATAGTGTTGTCGGTTGCTGACGGCTGAATTTATAAACCTAATGCATATAATAATAATAATAATAATAATAATAATTGCTCTTTTGGTCCCTCTACTCTTTTAAAAATAATAAATAAGCAATACCATTTGCAACAAAATATGGGTTTATGTCATTCAATTTGCACTACAAAAATGGCTTGGTTTCGCTCCTGGATGGAGATGAAGACTGCTATTAGGCAAGAGAATCTGACTGAGCTTCATTAGTTTCATGTGTGATGTGTTGCATGGTTGTTGAATGCTAAGATTATATACCTAAATCAGTTTAGTTTCGTACACACGTTATATACTAACACGAGTTTAATTACTTTGAGAATTGCAGTGAATGCACGCACGTCTCAACACACACACACACACACAGAGGCTCAATTTGTCTAGGACTGCACATGTATGCTCACGACGAGCTTACGAACACATATACAGGCTCAATGGTCAGATGCTTATAAGTAGTTAAAATAACTTTTTTCTCTCAATCGAATTATCAGGTTCAAGCATATTATACAAGAAGTTGTCGCAGGAGACATCGAGTAGCAGCATCTTAGTAAAGTGTAGTATAACACACTTTATCTACCACTCAAATTCTAGACCATCGGGTCGAGGACACAATTTAGGTTATATTTCATTTTGCTTCTTAATAGCTCAAATTTAAAAAAATAAAAAATAAAAAATAAAAATTTACAATATTAATTAAATGAAAAGCCACACATTTATTCGTATGGGAATCACCCTCAACTCCTAATACTGAGAATGTACCAAATTTTCGTGGAAGAACTATAAGTCTTGAGATATAAAGACGTCTAACAAAGACTATAATCGAATAACTCAACAAATCGAGGTTATATTTCCAGCTGCATGCACAAAAAGCACAATCAGCTCATTACCTCAACATGTTCAAAACCTCTCTCGATTGACACCTTCACTGCATCCATAACAAGCTGCGTCTTCCTACTAAGGATAGGCCAGTTCTTATCCGGTTTCAAACCATCAAATTTAATGCTTCCTACCAACCTAGAAAACTCCCTCACCATAAGGGCTTCCTGAGGAAGTTCTGTCATGATAATGTGTTCACTTGGCTTTGGCTCCCACCCCGTCACCAGCTCTGTGAATCCCGATTTCACAGCTGTCGTGAAGGAAGCACTGTCTTCCACAAATGGGATTACAAAGTCATGAACATGCAAAGTGCCATTTGTTCCAACAACTGTTACGTCCATTACAGTGTCGGTGAGGAAAGAGCAATGGAAGGTTGCTACTTTACAGCCTTCCCAGTGCAAAGAAGCACCGCATTCTAGGATCACTCCTGCTTTGTTGAAAACAGGGCCACGCAATGCAAGTACGGATTTGGGCAGTTGAAAATCAACAGCCCACAAAATTGATCTGATGCAATACCATCCAACATCTCCAAGAGCCCCGAGTGCATCTAGATCCGGCTTCACACGAATGTCATTCTCGAGAAAATCTTGACCTGCTGCAAATGTAAGGCAGCTATGTATCTGCAAAATAACCAAGTATATCAAATCCAAGATACTCTTACAAAATGAACACCTAAAAGTAAAGAGAATCAAGTTCCTGCTCCAAAAAGTAAGCCGGAATGGCTCAGGGCTTTTAAAAGATGAAGCACAACATGAATCACTCTACTTTGTGCACTAACAGTGTCCTTGCTAAGAAACTACAGCATGCCTGGCTTAGCTTAAAAGAATGTCAAATTTACTTTTTAAGTAATTTTTTGTTCCAAACGTGGTTGGATAGATTTTTGGTTTCTTGGGTAGATTCTTGGTTTCTCACTTATAATTTAAAAAAGGGATTATTTGGTACCTTGCTCAGACGCTAATTGAATACGAACTGTTTCTCACTATCCTTTTCCCATATTAAAAAGAAAATTATTCGCAATTCTTTCTTACTAACAAAATTTACATGATTAATTGAAAGAACAAAAAAATTGGAAATGCAAAATCTTAAGAAACACATACTTTAGATACAATTTTAACATAATTAATATTCTTCAAATCAACTAAAAATTATATAACATACAAGAAATTCGAAGTGGACTTACAAATTTCAGATCACCAAAGAGGTGAGAATTCGAGATGAATTCTTTCATTTTAGCCGTCCTTGGGTGGTGCATCCACATAGTAGCGTCCATGAACTGCACTCCATTGGATTCACACGCCTCGAGAATCACATCCAATTCTTCAACATTCAGCGCCACGGGCTTTTCCAACAGCAAATGCTTCTTCTTCTGGGCAGCTAAAACTGCCCACTTCACGTGCAGGCTGGTGGGCAGTGGCATATAGACGGCATCGACTTCTGGGTCATCCAAAACGGCGTCGTAGGATCCGTAGACCCTGGCCGAATCAGGAAAACCATTTTCTTTGGCGAATTTGGTAGCTTTTTCGAACGAGCGGCTACCCACGGCGGCAAGGGTGGAGTATTTGGAGAGAGATATTGCCCTAGAGACTTTTCGGGCAACCCCAGCGCAACCCAGAATTCCGAATTTAATTGGCTGCCGGCCGGCCATTGTTCGGGCGCCAAAAATTGTAGGAAGGAGACAAGCGAGACAACGAATATTGGGAGATGTCAATGAGGATGCCCACTCAACCATTGAACAGATAACATTTTACATTTTGTGGTTTTAAAATTACTTTTTTTGTTGTCCTCGATTGGGTTTGCATTTATTGTGAAATTTCCATTTAACGGGGCATTGTAGTGGTGGCAATCGAGTTGAGCGGTTCATCGGTTCAACCGCTCGACTCGTATTGTAGTGATTCACAAGCAGCTCGGCTCGGTTCGGCTCAAATCGTTTGCCACCCCTAGGACATTGACCCGAAAAAGCGAAAGGATCAAATGTTAAGAGTGTGTTTGAGACACATTATTTTGGAAGAATGCATTCTAAAATAGTAGATTGATGGAAAATGTAAAGTTGAAAAAGAAGAGAAAGTTATTGATGTGAAGTAAAATATTATTTTATTGAAAAATGTATTTTTAAAAATGAGTAGAAGAATAATAATGAAAATTTTAACGTGTACCAAACAAGGGCTAAATTGAGATATTGGGGTTGAATCGAATAGGAAAATAAAGATAAATAAATATATTTTTAAATAGTAAAAATATTAAAATAAAAGTATAATATTGTTAATTGAAATATTTGGAGAGTTTTTTATTCATTTCATGAATACTTCGCCTAGAGACATAAAAAAATAAAATCATGCTTTATATAAATAAATTATCAGACTCACAACAGCATTACACTTTAGTGATGCTCTTACTGATATATAAAATGCATCAACTTGCCCATGGAGCATAGCTCAGTGGTGCAAAGAACATGAGTGAAGTAGTTTCAGCTAAACTGATAACCACAGTGTGAGGGTTCGATTCTTGCCTCTAACAAGGTTTGGAATTGGACTCTTTGTGGGCACCAGCATGACAGCTCTTGTATCCTGACCTGCTGAGGCACAACTCGCGATTTACCTCCTCCACGTTGCTCTAAGGACGGGACGGGGCAGGGCGGGACGGGGCAGGGGGGGTCCTCAAGGTTGGGATTCAACCTTTTTAAAATGCATCAACTTATGACAGCTCCCACAAGATTCACAACAGCAATTGCTAAGCCTGCCAGCTGCAAAGTTAGTTTCCCGGGTCATTGCCTGGACCGGACAATAAGGAGCGCTTTCGAATTCTGTTACTGATGTCGTTGCTTCGTGTATTCAGAAGTTTTAGGCAAAATAATTGGTTACCTGAAGATTTTAGGCCATCGAACATAACTGCCTATTCAACAGAAAAGACATTATTGTACGACTATCCCACTCATACGATGGGGATACAGAGCAAACGAAGATACAGTTATTTTTGCTGCGTCGATGTAAATTTTGTCAGGGTATGGAATCTAATAGATGACAATGGATTGTGGACCTATATAAACATCTATTTATTTCTATGATGAGCAAGTCTTCATTAGAATTGAGTCGAGATGATTAATTTGTTCGATTTGCATGTGCTAGCGAAGTATAAGAGCCTATTCATAGGTTGCTTCCTAGCTTAAACCATTTGAAATTCAATCTGACCACTTTATATCTCGTTTCTCTTTCTTTATGGACCATTTTCATTTCAGCAATGTCGTTTGTACAGAAATTCAATAGAATACACACAATGATGGGGCCATCATGCGACACAATGATGGGGCCATCATGCATTTGAAAAAAAAAAATAATGTGCATGACCCGCACGCTGTGTTCTTTTGAATTTCTATGATTTTTTCTACTGTACATGAAGTAAGTTTCTTTTCATTTATGACCTCAGAGTGAAAGGTTACGGAGGTAGTATAGCATAGTCCCTCTTACAAGCACGTTTGGCTAAGTTTAGACGGATAAATTTATCGGTCAATCTTTATTTTTATTTTTTGTAAATTTAAATTCGATTATGTCACCACTTTATCCTTTACAAATTTGTTTTTGTTTACCCGTAATAAGAAACAAATTTTAATCAGTCAAAATGGAAAATAAGTAATTATTTTTTTAACTAAAAGCCCTTTCTCTTACTTTTTATAAAAATAAGACATCGAAACATAATCCAGAAGTAAAAAATTACTTTTAGTTAGTCTTAAGCATGGTCAAACAAGCTAACACCCTTTGTTACAGTTTGACGATGCATTAATGGCATGTTTGGTCATGTTGCAATGTAGCTGGCAAAAAATTAGACCGTCACATCACCATTTCCAATAGTCACTTCAACCGAAGTAACAAAATTTACGTTCAACGACCAACTTAAAACAAAATGAAATGAACTAACATGAAATTTCGCTAAAAAATTAGTCACCGCCAATGCGTTTAGTCGAGTGGCTGGTCATAATTTTGATACTAAAAGCATAAAATCAGAACTTACTATTTACATATGCGTATAGACAGCTACATATCAACCATTTACTCTTACAGATGTTCCAATCAGCACCCATAAGATGGCACATAATACTCCAAGCAAAGAAAAACATAAAATACTTATAGGTTTGCCTAAACTTCTTGAAATTGCAGAGGTATTACCTGCAGCAACATTCAGGTTTCTAGCATTTAATCTTATCCTACGGAAGCTAGACAATCCCTCATAAGCCCTATTTACCAAAGCACTTTCAGAAGCTGAAGCAGGAGTTGTAGGTATAGACTCCACGAAGTCCCAGAGAGCAGAGGAGAACCATGAGTCTGTACCATCATCCTGTTTGCCACTTCGATTTTGATTTGCTTCGGAAGAATGATTGACAGAATTACCATAATGTACCACACCTAAACATATAAAAACTTGGTAAAATCAGAAACAAGTCTTAACATATTATGTGATTAGAATTAGAGCTCTTCAAGCTGGCTCAAACTCCCCCATATCCACTTGGGCACGAGAGTTCTTGCCGTGTGGATGATGACATGGTCTTCCCATACCATCCATCTGATCAAGAGGAGCTCTTCGAGATTAGTAAAAAGAGATTTTAATGTAGTACAAATTTATGAGCAATCAACTGAGATTACAGATACATTTTAAGCTGCTCCAAAATGTCATCATTGACGTTTGCAATTAATTCAGTACCTGAAGTAGGTGAAGGAATGACCCCCTGATTTGCTTCCAAAGCAGAAAAATGGCTGCATTCTTGCTCATGCATCCACAGCTGATAATTGGTTTCATTTAAAGAGGGCTCGAGCACCTGGTAGTTCACAGTTGTATTCACAAGATTGTTGTTTAGACCAGAATTTGAAATTGGGTTTGTGAATCCATTCTCTACATTATTCATATATGATCGAGAAATCTGCCCCGATTCAGTCTCTCGAAGGAACATGGCTGCATCTTGATAGAGGTCAAGCTCACTCAACCCATCAAATTCATCAAACTGCAGCTCTTCCATGATGTCTGTTGCCTTGTCAAGAGTTTGAGAGGTTGGTCCCTGACCAATTAGATCATCCAGTTCAAGAAAATCTTCAAGGAAATCCTCTTCAGCCGCATGAAGATTTTGGCCATGACCATCTGGAGCTAAAGTGGATAGTGGTACTTCTAGTTCTTGTAATGGCATTATGCCCGACTGTGTCAGGTCAAAACTGGCTTGTGCATTATTTTGTCTGCTGCACAGTTGGAGGACTGTGCTTTGTTCAGGTAAAATCATGTTCCTTAAACCATGATCAACCAAGTTGCTCAGGGCTTCTTCCTCACCCACAAGATGTTCCAGTACACAGTCACTATCAAGAGCAAGAGGCGGAACAATTATGGGTTCATCATCATTACAGTTGAGGACCTTTTCAAGATCACGTAACGGGGATAGTAGTTGAAAATTAACCCTGGTATCATCTAAAGACACAGTTTCATTTACACGTTCATCAGCATTATGGTCGAGGAACTCCTCAAGAATGCGTAACGGCGATTGTCGTTGAAAATTAACCCTGGTATTATCAATAGACACAGTTCCATTAACTTGCTGTGCAGAGTTCTCATCATCAATAAGGCCATTGACATTTAGCTCATCGTCATCCCATTCCTCTTCCCTAAAAGGTGCACCATATTGCTCACCGTTTTTGGGACCGGGCCCACTCTTCTTA